>CAEGAG010041413.1:0-15661 GCA_903067065.1 Brachyrhaphis terrabensis
CTATCCTCCTATCAGCTGCTCTCCCTCCCATACAAGTAGCTTAGGCAGCGACCCTTCATGAAGCGTTGAGTTTTGTTTTTTTTGTTTTTAAATTTAAATTGTAGTAATACCTCGACAACAGGGAGCTAAAGATGGGCGGCAGAAAAAACTTTGAGGCACAAAACAGAAAACGGATAAAGATGTTGGAGAGACGAAAAACATTTTTTCAAAATGATTGAAAGACAGAAGGTCAGTAAAGTCAGTGCATCAACAAGAGTTGTAAATATTCAGGTTAGCTTAAGCTAGCTTAAAATGACAGGTGGTTGTTGTTTCTCCGCCCCGTATTGAACCAAAACGGGACGCGATTTATTCCGTATTGCTTTAAATGTCTGATAGACAAACTATCACATCTCAATGAGGAACGCTGGGTCCAAACTGACGGGCCCACTTTGGCCCCGGTTACATTTCTTCTGGAATTTTCTACTTAATATTTACAATTTGAGCGGATTCTTTAAATAGGTTTCCGAACACAACGATTATTTATCTGTCTAAAAACTCTCTTTAACCTGACTAATCAGTAAAACGTGAAGGTGTTTCGTACCTATCCGGTGTAAGATGATCTTCGGTATCCGGGTAAAATCCAGCAGTCTGCGCTGATCGTCCATCTCTTCCTCCATCTTAACGTTGATTTCTTTCAACTCTGTGAATGTTTCTTCAGCAGGAGTTACCTGCTGGTTGATAAACTCTCTCTGAGGCTGAACTCAAGACATTTTCACTGTAAAATGCAACACAAAATAACTCTAATAGAAGTTCAGTACAGGGCTAATACACATCCGTGTTAGCGACCGTTATCTTTTTAGCAACGGTCATCCTCATCGTTGGTGGTGGATATGGGGTTCCATTTGTGACAAAAATAAGTAGAAGTTATATGTGTAGATGTTGGTCTATGCCAGGGGTGGGCAAACTTTTTGACTTTCGGGCCAGAATGGTTTCTAAAATTTGAAAGAGGGGTCGGACCAGAAGCATTTGGACACGCAATGTAATTTATTAATCCTGGGGATTGAAATTTATGAAAAACAGACACAATTGAAGGTGCAAATTTAAAGAAATCAACATTTAGTGGAAAAAGATCAATGGAATCACTTTCAACATTCAGATCATATTATTACCCAACGAAAGAAAGGGGTCTTTAAATTGAGAGCAATGTGCGTTATGTTAATTAAACTACTGTACTGCTTGTTGAAATAAGAAGCAGTAATTTTTTGTTTAATGGTTAAAGGAGAGGCTGTTAGGCTGACCTCTGCTGTGTCTTGTGTGTACTGCAGTTATATTGTTCTGTTCAGAGAAAATAAACGAACGCACGTTGAAACGCCTGTTCTCTTCACTGCTGCTGTGCGTAAATGCGCAAGTTGCTATTTTTTTCATAACACAGTAGAGAAACTCACATTTTAGTGGGAACAGTGTTGTTGTTCTCCCTTTTTTGCCAGTGCATCAAAGTCTGGAGTTAGTTTCGTTGTGGCAATTCTCAGAATAGATCTGAGGTGTTGGTCAGTTAACCGGGATCTGTGACGCGCTTTGTTGATGTTCATGACGCTGAAAGTATGAGCCAAACAATGCCAGTATCTTCTGTGCCGTCCTCCGGAGGTTTGGAAATGTGGCTTCGTTAAGTGAAGTGTAAAAGTCATTCAGTTTAAGAGAGCTGAACTTCTCTTTTGAGACGGAGTCAGACTGAAGATCGATCAGCTCCAATTGCAGCTCATGCGGTGCTGTTTCGGGGTCTTGTGACGGGGGACAGGACACCAGCTGAAGTTTCCCCAATAGCTCCAAAAACGAACAAATCTCCTCTTTGAGCTCCCACACTCGTTGGCATACTTTCCCAAACTTAACCAGCGGACACGAGAGTGGTAAAGTAAGTCCTGGTGATCCGCATCGGTTTCCTCTAGGAACGTAATGAACTGACGGTGATTAAATCCCTTTGCTCTAAGTTAACAAGTTTTACAACTGGATCCATAACATGATGAAGCTGCAATACAGACTCACACAGAGATTCTTGATGAATGATGCAGTGAAGAAAAATAACATCCTGGTCAGGGTTTTCTTCTTTCACTTTTTCTTGGATTCTCTTCAGCAACCCAACGTTTTTTCCAGTTAAATTTGGCGATCCATCCGTGGTGACACTGGCAAGTTTACTCCAAGGCAGCTTCATCCTCTCGATGACAGCAGACACCTGTTCATGTAAGTCCTCACCTCGCGTTTTCCCCTTCAGCGATTCCATGATCAAAAGCTCCTCCGTTATCTCAAAACTGTCATTTATCCCTCGGATAAAAATGTTGTTGCTTTCATCCAGTGCTAGTGAATATAAATTAAAGGACTCCGCCTTTTTGTTTAACTCGCTGACTATATCAATCAGTTCCACACGCCGAGTCACTGTCCTGCGTGACAAGCTGATTTTTTCAAACTTGCCTTTGCTTTCCGGACACAACAGATCTGCTGTCTCTACCATGCATTCTTTCAAAAACTCGCCTTCGGAGAAAGGCTTGCTAGCCTTTGCTAACTTGAATGCCAGCAAAAAACTTGCCTTGGTATTTGACTCTTGAATCGCAGTTTGTTGGTGAAAAAAATTCTGCTGAGTCTGTAAATGATCTGCCAACCTCTGAGCAGTAGCCGCCCGTTCTTGTGTTGACTGCTTGCTAGCGTAGTTAGCATGCTTTGTGGCAAAGTGACGGCTGATATTGTACTCTTTGAAAACTGCAACCGTTTCTTGGCATATCAGACATACAGCCGTTGATTGGACATCAGTAAAATAATATTTTGTTGTCCACTCCTTTTTAAACACTCGGCACTCAGTGTCCACTTTTCTTTTCTTTGGTCCGCTCATTTTTACCGAAGGAGGGAAACGGCAGCTGGAAAGTTACACTCCAACAAAGGTCAATGTGTCAATGTGCGCCATCTATCGGGGAAACGAGGGTATTGCAGGGGAAAGGGAAATGAATGAGGTTTTTACTATAATTTGGACAAGTTCGGCGGGCCGGGTTAAAAAGCCTAACGGGCCGTATATGGCCCGGGGGTCGTAGTTTGTCCATGTCTGGGTTAATGACTTTTATGACTGGACATATGATTAGGATCACTGAATTGACTTTCTCAGAAAATGAGGTACAAATGCCTGTGCCTGTTTATATGCTGTAAATGCATGATATATTGCAGATAATATTTCTGCTAAACTCAAACTTTAATAGAAATGAACACAGATGAGACATTTCCAGGAACAAACCTTCCTGTTTATTATAAACAGCACCTGCAAACAGAGAAGGTCTGGATTTATCTGCACAATAAGAATCTGTAAGAATCCAATGAAGTTTCAAGGCACTTAAACTGAATCCTGTCAACATTTACACACAAAATCTACTGCAGCATTAAAAAAAACCCCCAAAAAGGATCATTTTACACCAAATTAAGAAATATTACAAAGTTTTTCTTACAGGAGATGGAAGTTATAAAAACAATTTTGTTATAACATCTTAAATATGGTTTACTTTAATTGCAAACAAATAATTTGACATTTAGCATGTTTAAAAAAAATCTGACAACAGACCACAGATCCCAGAGGAAACGGTAAATAAATGCTAATTTAAAAAATGCTATAGTACGTTTTGGATGTAAAAATATGTTCAGTTGAAACTTAATGCTGATTATTGCTTCAGTACAAAAAGGTGTAAATAAAATATTTGAAAGTGAGAAAATTAAATATAAAAATGTTGATTTTTTAAAAGTTCTTCTTATGGCTTGATTTAACTAAGCTAATGGACTGAAAAATTTGAATAGAAAGGATTTTTTATTTTATTTTTTTTACAAATTTTTGCTTAGTAAAATTAATAAATAGAAAACAGTTTTTGTAAAGAAAACATTAGGTTACAAGATTAAACATGAAATAAAAAGCAGCACAGATATAAAAGTGCTATAAAAACAGAAATTTAACAAATTAGTGGCTTAAAACACCAAACAAACTGGAAGCTGCAGTAACAATTACAAATTAAGCTTTAAATATTAATATGGATTGTCAGCTTAAACGCAGAATTAGGGCCAGAATTATTATTTTTATAATATTTACTTTTGATGCATCTTTAACATATTGTCGCTCCTTCATTCTGATAAATATGGCTGTTCTCGTATTAACACTTTTTGATAATTGTGACTTTATTTCAACTCTATTATTATTTTGACTTTATTGTGCGACTTTAAATCGCATAACTTTATTTTTGCAATTAAAGTTTTGTTCTCTTGTTCTGGCCCTAAAACGTCGCCGTTAGCAACAGATCTTAAACGTTTAAATAATTTGAAAACTTGGAAGACACTTAAATATTTCCAGTAAAAACAGATTATCATAAAATTTACAGAAAACAGTTCTGGTATCTGGTTACATATCGGATTCAAACAGAAACGTCCTGCTGTTGTTTCTCCAGCTGATCCCAGAACAGGTCCGGTTGAACTCGGTTTTTCCAGAATTGGTCCGTTCACCTCAGCTCCGAGCTACGAGTCCAGAACCCGGGCGTGTATCCGGCGGTCGACCTGGCGGTCGACCCGGCTGTCCGGCGTAACGGCCTCCTCCTCGCCGCTGCGCCGCTTCCACAGATCCCCGGCAATGGCCAGCGCCCCACCTTTCAGAAACCGGACAAAGTTCTCCCCGACCAGCGGGCCCATGGCGTACATTCCCGGCCCGTCCGCCGCCAGAACCATGTTTGTAAACGGGTCCACGTCAATCGGGTTCCTCCGGCAGGAAATCGACTCTTCTGGGTCGATGCCTAACGAGCGGCCATTGTCGCGCAGGAAGGAGAGGTTCGGATGAGCGCCGATCAGAACCAGCGCCTTGGAGACCTGGACCACCGTCTGCTCGCCAGAGTCCGACTCCAGGACACACTTCCGGTCGGGCCGGAAGGCGGCGACCCGGTGGCAGGGAAAGCTCAGGTAGCCGGGGTAGGAGGAAGGCGAGCTGGAGGAGGAGGAAGGAGCGGGGCGAAGGTTCTGGGCCCGGTCCGAAGGGTCGGACTGGTGCTGCTGCTGAGTCATCATTTGATGGACCTGGAAAAGAGCAGAGATCAGATCCGGACCGACCAACAAACAGACCGCCGGCCTCAGAACCAAGAAGACAAGTCTGCAGACTAAGTAGGCGGTTCTAAAGGAAGAGCCACACCTGATTGGACGAGCATGTGAAGGACCTGATTGGACGAAATCAAATTTAGATTTTTTTTTTCTTTTTTTAATAAATGTTTACAGCTACTCAGGTTTTTCCTTGTAAATTTGTGATTTTTGACACTTAATAATCTGAAAATAATTTGAAATTTTGATATTAATCAGATTTTTTATTTTTGAAGTTCTTTTTCTAGAAAATTTCCCAGTTTGAAAAGTTAAAAATTTGCTAGAAAAAAACCTAAAATGTTGCAATTAATCTCAGAAATTTCCTAGTTTCAAAAGTCAAAAATGTTCAACTTTCCAAACTCAAAATCTATCTTGTTTTTTCTTAAAAAAAAATCTGAGGTTAATCTCAACATTTCTGAGATTTTGGATAAAACTTTCTCCTCTTATTCCTACTCATGGTCTCTCCAATACGCCGTCGTAAAATTTAATAACAGTGGCGACTTTATTGGAGATCCTTAAAAGCTTGGAGAGATAAACGTCATCTTAACATGACACTAAAAACAAAATCAGTTTTTGTTACTTAAATAATGTGAAACTCACATAAGTAGTTAAAAACAAATAATAAAAATATATGTGATATATACAATTGAAAAAATAATGATACTTAACCTGGCCTGAAGACAGAGACATTGTACTCTGAAGTTCTTATTTTATTGTTAAAGCAATCGCTGCAGATGTATGATTTCCTTAAGTTTACAAACAATCGCTGCTGATGGAATTAGCCAATCAGAGTTTGCGCCACTTTGGGTCTGCAGAACCCGCTCCTCCCCAGAACCCGCCTCACCTTGTGGTACTCTGGGTAGAGCAGTTTGGGCAGCTGGTTGAAGATGAGCCCGGGGTCCGAGACCGAGCGCCGGAAAGCGTGGCACACCGACGTGTTGAGGTGGTGAGCGGCGAGGACGGCGTCGGCCGCCGTAAGCCCCGCCCCCACCACCAGCACGGGGTCGGAGGATTGGTCGAGCTCGCCACGGGCGATGGCCGCCTCCAGCTCCCAGAAGGAGTGGCAGACAAAGGGCAGCGACTCTCCGTCCACGCCGAGCCGAGCCGGCACGTCGTGCGTTCCCGTCGCCAGAACCACATTGTGCGCCAACAGCGAGAACGGCACCTCCTCCGTAACCGAGCAACCGTCTACAGCAAAAACACAAATTATAAAAATACTCTTTAATCCATTACAACATAAAAGTTTAGATTTATTTTGTTTGTCTTTTATAAAACGTACCTCCTAGAATTGCGCCGACTCTCCGCTGCAGTCCCGACACTCTCCAGCAGGGCGGCGACCCATCCTGCTGACCGGATTCCCTGGTTACCGCGGTAACGGTGGTCCCGCAGGCGAAGTTCTGCTCCAGGTTCATCTGGGACACGTAGTGTTCATAATAGGAGGCGATTTCTGCCGGGGTGGCGCGGTCGTTTCTCACATTTCTGCCACAAAAAAACGTGAACAACAATCAGCAACGTAGCAACAGACGGAGGCAAAAGAGAGGATATCAGGTACCGAAACCGTTATTCAGCTCATTTCTTTTACCTGTAAATTAACACAAAGACTCATCCAAGTTTTATACTTTAACATAACTTAATAAAAGAGTCAAAACTCAAAGCAAACCACCTTTAAACCAATCATACACTAGGACTTAAATAAGCTAATCTAGGTTAGCCACAACATAAGAGCTGATTTAAATGTTCATCTTTGCAAATTTAATATTTAAAAAACATTTTTAAAATACATACATATATATTTTTAGATTTATCTATCTTAAAGCACAACTTAAAATAAACCAAAGCACAAATTCAACGTATTTTTACTCAAGTGAAAGTAAAAAGTAGCAGTTCAAGACAAAGTGTTTGGTAAAACTGACGTACTGAGTAACTGATCAAAACATTTTGTAAATAAAAATTACATCATCAAACGAATCAAACTATAAAGTTACAGATCAAAATGAAAACAATTCATTACTATTCAAGTTTCGAATATAAGGGCAAAGTCATGATTTTATGAGAATACATTCAGAATATTAGGAGAATAAATTCATAATAATCTGAAGTCGTAATTTTATGGCTTTATTCTTTTTTTTTGAGTGGCCCTAATATTCCGTCATACAAAATAACAAAATTAGACAAAAGAAAAATGAGTTCAATATTAAACTAATACAAACTGCAGGTCTGTGTCTGGTGAACTTTTGGTTAAAACATGTTTGTTCTTCATTCAGTGGGTAGAAAATCCAGAAATTTTACTGAAATAAGAGTAGAAATAAAACAACTCAAGTAAAAGTAGAAAGTAAATTTTCCCAAGAAGTTACTCAAGTAAATGTAACCAGTTACTGCCCATGTCTGCCTACAAAACGTGGTTACTGAATGCGGGTCGAACCTGCGCTTGTCTCTCATCCAGTCCTTCAGCTTGAGCCCGGGAAGCTCCATCCAGTTGGCCAGGCTGAGCGTCAGCATGGATCCCTCCATGGCCTGGAAGGAGCAGAAACTAACATCAGAGACTGAAACTAACTGAATCAGACAAAAAGTCACAACAAAATAAAAACCTCAATGAAAACAATGTTACGACGGTGGGCCTTACATGCCAGGCGCCTCCAGGCGGGCCTTTTCCCAGAACCAGGTGGGGAACGGCTTGCTCCGGCTGGTACCGCCACTCCAGGGGCGACGTGTGGTCCAGACCGAAGTCGCTGTCCGGCAGCAGCAGCGAATCAAAGAGCACCGCCACAGGGTTGGACGACCGGCCCTCCAGGCCCTCACAGAGATACTCCAGATCCTGCAGAGAGGCTCGGTTCAGATGCGGCCCGAACCGACGCGGGCGTCACGGCGGAACGGGCCGGGTTACCTGCTCCAGCAGCGACAGGTGAGGCCGCTCCGACAGCTTGCTGTGCAGCAGGGGGTTCGGGTGCCATCCCTCTGCCGACAGGTAGGGGGCGTAGCCTGACAGCAGGTAAGACAGGCAGATCCCGGAGGGGCCGTTACCTAGGCAACAGGAGGACAGGACGGTTTCTAATGTCACCTGACAGTAAACAGGAAGTCATGCACACACTCACACACCTGCTCAGGTATTTCCTTCATAGTCCATGGAAATTAGAAATAATAGTAATAAAAAAATACTTTTGATCTCAGAAAGTTAAAATCAGAGTTCTGGGATTAAAATATGAAATTCTGACAAAAAAAGTTGAAATTCTGAGATTTAAGTTAGAATTTGAGAAAATTCATAGTTTTTCCCCCTGTGACTCTGATCCTTTTCCTTAGAAACATGTCGGCCTGTCACAAAAAGGAATTAATAAATCATTCGCATAATAAACTAAAATGAGAAGAATCATTTCCATTCTGATTATTACAGACTTTTACTTCATAATCAGTTTTATTTATGGTTTTGGTTTGTTTTTATTTCCATTTTATTTATTATTATTGGTTGTTTTTATTTATAATTTGGATATTTAATTTTTTTAAGAAAATATCACACTGGGACTCAAAGATATTTTACAGTTTATTCGTCTTTGAGAAGGAAAATTGGCATTATTATTCCATTATCAATATGTTAGAGCTGCAGCTGGTAATTGCTTTAATAATCGATTATTCCATCAACTGTTTTGACAATTAATCAGTTAAGAAAATTGACATAATCTGCATATTTTTCATTTAACCACTTAAGGCTTTTTCTCCCCACAGTATTTGAAATACATTAAAAGATGCAAATAATTAAATTATATTTTGGAACCTTTTTTAATGCAACAACAGCATTAATTTAATGAAGGTTTGATCAAATGTAGCAAATATGCAGCTGAAGAAAATATAAAATACTGTTTACAATAGAACATGTTTACAGATAAAGATTTTTCATATGGAATGCTATTAATAGGAACTATTGCAGGGACAATTTATTGTCCAGCAAAGTTACTGTGACAGGCGTGGAAACATGATGGAGGCAGAAAATTATGAACATCTGCAGCATGAGTCAGCAGATCTGAAGCTTTTTTAAAAAAAAAAAAAAAAAATATATATATATATATATATATATATATATATGTACGATGACTCAGCATGAGAGGAAAAACAATTTGCATTTTTACTTTCCCATATTTGCACATAATATGTAAATAAGCAGAGATCCCTTCCACTTCCACTGTTTCCATTATTCTCTGAATGGGAATTCAACTCAACGGCAGAAGAATAAATAGTTCAGTTCTTCATCTTGCATGCAGACGACCATTAAAAGAGAAAACAGAAACTTATGTGACTCTAAGATTACTTCCTTATTTGAAGTTGAACTGTCCTCCATTTCACCTCAGAGGTTTCCCCACAGCATGAATGAAGCGAAAGTTTGTCTTACCGATGATCACGACCGGCAGAATCTCTCCAGACGTCGTCTCTTTATGGTCCAGATCCATTTCTTCTGCAACAGAGAAGAAGAAAGTCCGGTCACCAACATGACGTTACTCATGTGTTTCCTCTGTTTGGCCCCAATCTGAGCGGTGAGATCGTTTTCAGTCACATCGCTGCTCCCACTTCCTCCGTTCGACCTCGAGGTTCAACCTGTGACGTTCACAGGTGACGGAGCGTCAGGAAGGAAGTGACACAATATGTCAACATTTACGCTCCGATTCAGATTCTTAGATTTCAGCCACGTGACTTTATGCTCAATAACTTTCATTCGCGTGATTTATTGTTCCTCTTTTTCCACAAGAAACTGGATGTTAAAAGTCTTCAATCTGGTGCTTCAACTAGACCTTTTATAAGGATTGTTTTGTTTACAGAGATTTTATAATTCACTTCATTTGTTGTTTCTGTTTTGTTTATTTATTTCAGATATTTAAATTGTCTTCCAGTTCCAGTGTTAAATGTTCATTACAATTTAAAGTTTATTGAGCTTTGAGAATGTGTTCTTGCATTATTATGCCATTTACTGTTATTTTCCCTAAAAATTGTCTCAAAAGAATATAATCGTTTATCGCAGTAACTTCTGGGACAATTTATCGCCCGGCAAAATTTGCTATCGTGGTTTATATTCTGCTTTTTCAAAATAAAAGCCAGATTGTAACTTAATGTCGTCTCATCTCTGGAGTTACTGCTGGTTTCTCAGATTAGCGCACAGATCGGCCACAATAACACATTTTTCTAGACGATAAATTGTCCCAGAAGGTATTGCGATACACGATAATATTGTTGTTTTGAGATCATTTTCAAGTAATGGTGAAAAAATGCAAGAACATATTTTCATAGATCAATAAACTTTAAATCTTTATGAACATTTAACACTGGAACTGGAAGACATTTTATATATCCAAAATAAATAAACAACAAAAACAAATAAAATGAATTATGGAGTAAACTAAATGGTTCTTTATAAAAAGGTTTAGCTGAGACCAAAACACCAAACTGAAAATGATAAATCACTTAATTTATCATGCAATAAATTGATTTAATATTAATTCATCCCATTTATATTTATAAATATTATAAAGCAGATTAAAGCTCAACTGTTTTTATTACCAGAGTGGAAGAAAATAGAAATTAGAAATAGCTTCTGTCCAAACTGTTAAAACTTTCAGGCCCAGAACAAGTGCAAGCAGGTTTCCTCTAAAGTCTCATGACTCACATTTCCCCTCCTGTACATTGAAGCTCCATTAATATAAACTTCACTGCTGGGTTTGTACGCCAGCAGCCATGAGGTCATGGACGCACGTCCTGTCCAGAGGGCCGGGCCGGGCGGTCCGAGGGCAGCGGTGTCGGCTGACTCTCAAAAACTGCACAGTCATGCTTACACAGACGAATGCAGACAAGTGAGGACGGAACGGGTGAAAAAAGAAACGACGAAGAAAACTTTGATTCAACAGCAGAGCATAAGAGAAGCATAAAAAATGAAAGGAATGAAGGAGAATGAGGGAAAGAAGATGGGCTGGGAGAGATAAAGAGAGGTTACATAAGTGCAACAAAGACGCTGGCATGGAGCCCAGACACGAGTGGGTCACAGCACCAAAGTCACTCAGGACTACGTGCCGCTCCGCCAGCCCCACCGCCCTGACTGGGTTCGTTAGTTTACTCCCAGAAACACTGACTAACGTATTTACAGTTACAGCATCGCTTTCCACTATTTATTCTGTAACAAAATACAAATTTATTTAGTTTCAGTTTAAAGTATGATACTATCCGAATGGTAGCTAACTGTAACCAGAGGCCAGTTGCAAACGAAAAGCAAACAGTTTCCTCCAGCATTGCAAAGAATCCACAATCTCATCTAGAAAAACGCCTTTGGGTGTCGTCTGTTTATCTTTCGGCTCCAGGGATGAACTCTTGACTGCAGTGTTTAGGAGATAAAAAACGGACGGCTTTGTGTTATTTAAGAAAACAAAGAAAAAAAAAAAGACAAAAGACTGGACAATCAAAGCAGATGATCACAAGAAACATATGTGATAAGATCCATGTCTGTTTTTATCTGTGATGCAAAAGAACAAGAAGATTTTTCATCTTTAGCAAATCAATTCAACCCTCAATTTAATTTCTTTTGTTGCTCAACCCGCCTCCTTTGGACACTAAGAAATTATCTGACCGTGAAAATAATTTTTGTAAAACCTTTTCAAAGAGGCAATAATTTCAAAGTTTTGGTTTTTAAGCTTTAATTTATGTAATTTCCTTTTCAGAAAAGAAAGCAAGACAATAATAAAAAAAACTAAATTAAAATCAGAAATTTGATTTGGAATGAAAAGAAAAGCAACAGAATATTAGAGATTTTTTTAGCCATATTCCCCAATTATCTCCATTTGACTCATTGAGCGACTGCCAGCACCGATTGGCTGTTGAATTAGCTCAGTCACTTTAAAAAGGCGGTGAATATTTATGCAGTTGCTTTTTTGTCATTTTGTAGGAATCAGTTTTCACTTTTACAATAAAGGACTGTTTTTGGGGAAAAGTTTTGTCAAAAAAGCCCATTTTTATTATTATCACAATAATTTTTGGGACAATTTATCATCCAGCAAAATGTGTTATTGTGACAGGCCTGTTTTGGGGTGAATACTTTTAACAAGGTTTGTATAAAACAGGTAAAATTGGATCCAGTTGGGTTAAAATTATTACAAAGTTCCTTTACATAATGGGCTCAGGCACCAGGTTGTTTTTCTGACTGTGGAGAAAATATGCAAACATTTCCCCTTCACTCAAAGCAACAGAAAACACCTGGACGTTCAGCCTTCCGGGTAAGCAGGTTTTCCTCCCAAACATCAAACCTTCTCGCCTGTTTTGCTGCACGGACAAACAAACAAACATCGGAGCCGACCCGACACCGAGCCTGTAATTATCAAAAAGTCGAAGGTCACCCATCTGCAGGCACCTTGGATCAGCGGTGACACAGCAGAAACCCGACACCGCTCCATGCAGGAAGTAGGCGTGGAACGTGACACGATAATGAAAATGCCACTGAAGGGTTATGTAACCTATAGTCAGTATAATGAAGCATCTGCTTTAAATATTCCTGAATGTACAGGTACGAAATGTTTGGTATTTAAAAAATGCTAATTATCTCTTTAACTGTCCTGGTGGGGTTTTTATATCAAGACCTGAGATCATTAATTTTTATAATTGTTTTTAAGTTAACATTGAGAGTCAAACCAGATAAATAATATTCATTAATATAAATAATAGTTTTGTACTTTAATGACAATGAAGGAGATCTGTTTTTGACCTTTTCAGCTTTCAATCTCCATCATTCTGGATCGGGAAGAGTCTGAGCTACGGCAAGAGAAAAGGTGTTTTCACACCTGATAGTCTGGTTTGATTGGGACCAAAATCGAAACATTTGTTACAGCTGGAAATGCTGTAACATTTGTTACAGAAATGCTGCACACAGTGCAGAGTGTTTTCTTCCACAATGTAACCAAACCCTTTGACAAACCTGTCCCCCTCCTCGCCTGTGGGGGCGCTGCACCAAGAACCACTGAAAGAAACGTCAAAAAACCTCTGAAGAAAACACTTGTTTACATTTCTTCTTCATGAAATGTAAATAAAAATGGAGTAGAATCAGATTTTAGCGTTTGGAGGATTTCTCTTTTGTCTTATGGCCATAAGCCATTGTTTTGGCTAGTGCTGAACCCTCATGTTTGTTTTGGTTGTATTTACCCAGAATGCCCTGCACTGTAGTCCACTTCCTGCTTTTGGAGCGGTTTCTGGTCTGCTTTGCGTTCATAAATGGATCGGATCCGCACCACAGTTCACTTCAACCGAACCCAGACTGAGGTTTGTAGGCGAATCAGAGTTAGCTTTTTTCAGAGTACGATTAGCGTTCACACCTCCCCAAACAAACCAAACTTTCAAGGCAAATGGACTTGAGTTCAGTTAAACAGGGCTGGAGTGAATCAACACACAGAGATTCCTGTTTTAGTGATGCATCTTACAATGAGATACAATTTTTATTTATTTATTTTTCCCCCACCAGGGGGCTTTTTGTGGGCTCTAATGTCCCTTATTTGACAGTAGGCTGACAGGAAGCGGGTAATGAGAGGGGGGAAGACATGTGGCAAATGTCGTCAGGCCCGGGAGTCGAACCTGCAACAGCTGCGTCGAGGACTCAAGGCCTCCAAATGTGGGTTGCGCTAACCCCTACGCCACCACGGCATGCCCCGAGATACAAATTTTTTAACTAGAGCTGTTGTAAAATATATTTTAGTAATCGAGTACTCTATAGAATATTCTCTCTCTCAAACCGTGACGACGCGATTCCAACGCCACAAAAGCTGTTGTAGTCCCACCGTCGCACCGCAAACATCAACAATCCCTATTTGTCCCCCAAACCCTGGGAGGTGGGGGGTTAACATATAAAAACTAAATAAAAAGCGGATTAATGAAGACAAAAACAAGACAACATTTTTAGAGGCAAAAGAAACTCAACTGGATCTGATTTTAGTTGCCAATGACAATTTATACAGTTATAAGCATCCAGCAGGAAAAGGTGGAGGTAGAACAGCAAACCATGAACATGTGGGAACGTTTCTTAAAGTCTGAGGAGCAACAACAACGAGCAGAAACAAATTGTGTGAAGTCACAGCATTTATCTCCCAATTATTTAGTTGTGTATTAATATTCAGCACTAAAAAGTTTCAAACTGGGTGCTGTGGTGGCACAGGGGCAACGAACGACCCATGAATTGAGGCGTTAGTCCTCGTGGCAGTGGTCGCAGGTTCAATTCCTGACCTGACATTTGCCACATGTCTTCCCCCTCTCTCATTACCCTGTTTCCTGTCAAACTACTTTCAAATAAAGGCCCAAAAAAGCCCTTAAAAAGAAGTTTCAAACTCTAACATCTGATAAAAACGTTTACAGTATTTTCCGGACTATAGAGCACACCTGATTATAAGCCGCACCCAGCACATTCCTAAAGGAAAACCCATTTTGCACATACATAAGCCGCACCTGTCTATAAGCCGCATGTGCCTACATACAGACGGTACACAGAAAGAGTTTTCAAAGTTTTAGTGATATACCTTAGCTTTTTTTCCAAACAGTGCCTGTGACGCAGCAGTAACACAGCAGCAATACGGTAGCACAGCATTAACAGGGCTGGTTAAAAAAAACATACCGATAAAAGTCACTGAGAGCCGTCTTCATCTTCCCCCTGAGCAAGGAGAGGTGTTACGTTACTTTGAACTTGCGTCTTCCTCTACACATATATTCCCCCTTTCTCACTCTTACCTTTTCTGCTCGAGCGCCCCTGGTGACCGTTAGAAAAAATGCATAAATACGTAAGCCGTATCATTGTATAAGCCGCAGGGCTGAAAGCGTGTGACAAAAGTCGGGGCTTATAGTCCGGAAATTACGGTACTTACAAAAAGAGAAATTTATTTTATTGAATGAAGCAAAGACATGGCTGAAGAAAATGATGTCTTCTTCTGTTATCATTCTATTGTGGAATTTATCTGTAACTTTACATAAAAAATACATAGAAAACTTGCTAAAATTAGCTTTGTTTTTACTTTTATATTCAAAAACATTCCTCANAAGTTTTTATTAATTTAATATTATCACACACTTTGGTGGGAAAAATATGAAAATGACTTCTAGTTTGCAGAGTTCACATTGTTTTTAAACAGTTCAGTTATTTTCAGCACCTTTTCATGAAAAGCTGGAGCTTTTTCAATGTTTTTTCAGTGAAATTCAAGAGTCATCATTAATGCTTCTCATTATTTGTAGACCTAACTTGCCAACATCCAAATGTTTTGAAAGTTCTTTTAGGACCAAAATAAGTAAGTGAAATCTCAATAGAGTAAAATAAAAATGGATATTGTAGATACTTTTTAGTTCAAAATAGTTAATCTCTAAATTTTTTCCCATACTTTCTGATCTGGTTTCTGAAAATACAGAATTATGTAATAAGCTTAGATTTATGTTGTTTGATTTACTGTAGTTATTGGCCTTATTTTTTATCTCTGTGATGTAAAACTATGATTTTTTTCTACTACAGTCAGAATACGTTGTTCTTTTTCTTAAAATATTGTACGCTTCAATTACTATCTAC
>CAEGAG010041420.1:0-29966 GCA_903067065.1 Brachyrhaphis terrabensis
AGATAGATAGATAGATAGATAGATAGATAGATAGATAGATAGATAGATAGATAGATAGATAGATAGATAGATAGATACTTTTCATCTTGAAGCTGACATTCACAAGCTAAATGTTAATCAAACAAACCAATTTCTCCTCAACAGCTAAGGCAAACAAACGGGCCTCAACTTTCCTCCATTCAAGTCAAAATGACAGCCCACAACACAACGACTCCTTTATTCGGAGAGCGTCAGCCTCGGAGCCATTCTGTTGAAAATATCAACTTCAGAAGCAGAGGGGAGGAAGCAAAGACGGGCGTTTTGTTCTGCCTTTGTTGGGCCTGAGCTCGATATGCCGCGTGAGCCTTTCAAGCCATTTGTTAGACTCAATTTCGTCCTCTGTTACATCTGCAGATTACGTTTCAAGCAAACAACCGGCAACATGAAGGCACGCGAGCGCTATTATGGTGAGAGAATGACAACTTGCATAGGCAGAGAGCAGGACAAAATACAAGAAAAAGGATGAAGAAAAAAAAAAGAGTTGATGTAAAGAAGGCGAGGGAGATTGGAAAGAGGCGGAGGCAGAAGTGATGAGCGGCACCGGTGGCAGGATGTATGCATGTGTGGACTGTAATGAAGCTTGCATGCAGGTTTATGCAAATGAAAGCGCTTTGATGGGCGACCTTAAACATAGTCTTCCTCCTATTATTTTCCTTTCGCCTCTGATTCAGCCCGTTTGCTCTGGAATCTCACCAGGACAACGTTTGAGCAAGAACCAATTCCAAACTCTGGAACAACACTTTATTAACTGCTTGGTTTAAGCCAAATTACATTACATGACTGGGGGGAAAAAACACTTTAAAATGTTGGAGAAATTGTTTTCAAACCATTAGATTTGTTTTAAGGTCACCATGCATGCTTTATATTTGCTCTAAATGTTGCCTCTGAATCTGGGGATACTCCTTCATTTAGATTCTCCTGCAACACTCAAAATTTTTACTTAAAAAACAGATTTTTTTTTCTGCTTATTACAAAATTTTGAACCCTAGAAAAAGCGGGAGTATTTTTAAAATCTCTGAAACACAAGAGGCGATAAACGACAGAAACAACTGGTCAAAACAATGTTAAAGTACAAAACAAGTGGGCTAATGTTGCCATATTAACATAAAGCCCACTATTGCAACATCAAACAATCAAATCAACAGTAAGGACAAGAGTTTTCACAGAGACTGAGGATTGGACCTGGACTAGACCACTGCAACATTGAGTATCTTCAGCAGACTATCTGCTGTAGATCTTCTTCACTCAGATGCAACTCAGCAAATCTATGTCAAAAGAAGAAAATCTCTCCTTTGACCAAATAAGCCATTCTTCTTCAGTGGCAGCGTAACAGCTGTGGCGTTCCTTTCAATGTTTTCCACTTGTGAAGAATTATTTTCACTATTAGATGTCCAAATTCAAGGAGTTTGGAAAGGGCTGTACAACTCTTCCCAGATTGATTTGTAGCAACAGTTGCTTCCCTAAACTCAACCAACAGCGTTGACCATCACATTTACTTATGAATATATAACCAGGTAGAGAAGAGACATTTCAAATTATATCCTCATAAGTCAAGAGTTAAACAAAAGTGTGTTTTATTTATCATAACACCGATTTAGGTGGAAAACTTATTCATCCAAAGTAGTTTTGTGATTTTTTTATTTATATCAGGCAACTTTAAGGAAAATTAAAAATAACAGCTGTGCTTAATGATAGAAATATCCATTCTTGGTTGTTATACAAGATTAATAAAGCGGTGACACGGATCTGGTTTGGTACATTTAGTATCTCTGTCTGATTTCAATGCTTTTGCTCAGGAATAATGAATGAAAAATAAAATAAAATCAGACAAAACAGAAGTGATATTTACAAGTTGGAGAGAAATGATCCTGTTATAGAAGTGAATGTCTGTTATGTCTGTCTTTATGCTTTTAATTTTGAGCATGTACGTTTGATTTTATAATCCAAATTAATTTATTCAAGACTTACTACTTAATTATTCAAGTTAATTTACCTTTTTAAACTACAAATTTAGTTGTACATTTTAATCAGCACATATCTAACATTTTAATATCTCATTTACTAATGAGATATTAGTAAATGAGATATTACAAATTGTTACATTTGTAACAATCGTAATAGTGTTTTCTATGACCAGAAATCACCAAATTTCTCTTTCTTGTGAGAGCAGCAGCCTCCGTTCAGCCAGATGACCAGCAGTGCTCAGCAACAGGTTGGGTAGGGGCTCCTCTAGGTTAAAAAGACTTTAAAGCTTTAACTTGGCAAAATTGTAGCGATTTTTCAAAATAAAACTTTTAAAAACCTTTATTACTTCTTTTGAACTTCATATTTTGAATTGTTTTGGTTTATCCAGCCTCAACATACTCTAAGCCAAAACCATACAACTCTATTCATCAGATAATTTCTGATAATTAACCATCATTTAGTTTGGGTTTACTTTGTGCAGCTTTTCATTTGAATCAAAAACAAATATTTAACAAGAACGGAGAATGTCAGACGTAAAAACTAACATTAGAAAATGAGACATTCCCAGCGGTTTGGCCTCTCTCGTGATTATACATTAAAGAAGCTCTCAGACGTAATAAGGGGCCCTTCACATTGTGCATCTTGCCATGTTGTCGGTTTTCGGACAGCAGTGAGGAGAAAGCCTTTGCATCCAGCAGCAGATTTCCTCTGCTTTAACCTAGATCGCCATCTAGTGACCGCTTGTCGTACAGATTCCTCCACATGCGGCCGCTCACCGACGTTCAGCTCAGCAGAATAAATCTGCTTCTGCTCCGGCATGGTAATGAGGAGCTAACTTGCTGGTAGGATCAATATGTTGTCATTGCTTCTGTTAAATGAGAATCAAATCACTAATGATTTTTTTTCTTTTTGTTTTTTTAAGGCAGATTGCATTCGACTGCTTTTTTATGTTTGTGGGGTCATGGTCAGAAATACTGCATGTGTTTCATAGATGCAACCAACATTTTGTTTCAGCTTATACATTTAAAACTTGAATGAATATAAAGTTCATTCCAACACGTTAAGATTAAAATAATTCCAACATGACTAATTTTGTTTTCTGAGAATTTTCTTTTAACTTTTTGGCAAATTACATTTTAGATGAAAATATTTGTTTTCCCAAATAGGATTAAATCTAATGAAATTCCTTACTTTTTTTTGCAATTACAAAAAAACAATAGGATTCTATAAATTCAAGTGTTCACAAATAACTACATAAACTGCTTTTGTAGCTTCACACCGATCACAAGAAACTTAGACCAGCTAACTTTTAAAATTCAATTAAAAGTTGAAGTTTAATTCAACTTTTATGCTGATTTTTAAAGTATATTTAGTTTTGATTTTGTTTGTAAGTTTTAAAAGTGGCCATTTTAATGCATTATTTGGTAAAAACTTGTTAAATTTGTTGTCTGAAATTTGTAGGTTGATTATAGATCAAAAATGGACTAAAATTGAGAGTGTAAGTGAAAAAGTAAAACGCTGCTGGACAAAATGTTAAAATTACTGTAAAACAAAGCATGTTCATATAACTCAAAATAAAAATAATTAATGGGTTAAGAATTAATAAACATTTGTTTTTAATAGAAGAGAAGAAGAGAAAAAAAGTCTGGAAAAGTCAAATATTTTTCCATTTCTTTCCTTTGCTCTCCAGACGTGTCAGATTATAACATTTAATTCTCGTTTTTGGACAGGAACGGTTTGGTTTTTATGTGTGTGTTTCTTAAAAGGTAGAAGAGTGCTTGCTTGCGTGTGTGTGACAGAGACCCGACATCTCACCTCGCTCTAATGAAATCATGCGGGTCAGTGGGGCCGGCGTGGCGCGGCAGGTCACCCAGCAGATCGGAACTAAGCTGCTTTGACCCGGCCTGGTACTGCGTGCCAAACACACACAAACACACGCCGCTTACAGCAACAATGAGCCACTGTGCCTACGAGGAGGGCGTGATGGCGACTACAGGGCTGTGGAACAAAACACCAAAACACACGCACACACGCAAACACACACACACACACACTGTTTTCATTTCAAAAACTACAGCAGAAAAAGCGCATTAAGAAATTAATTTGACAATGAAAGCGATCAAAGTCACTGTAGTCTGTAAACACTGATATGCTACATTAGATTACAGTGGAGCAAGTTGGTTTATTACGGAGAAGGCTTTAATCATTCCTCTTCTATTAGCTGCTGCTGCTATCGCCCAGGGACTTCCATTAGAATTAAATTAAACAGTGGAAATGTAAATATTGACAACATATGCGCAATTATTTATTCCGCACAAGCAACCAGATCGGGAAATTATTGCTGCGGCATCGGGACGTTACGGGCGGAGGAAAAAAAACTTCCATTTTCCCGTAATAAAAATGCAAATAACTTGGAGAATAAACAACTAATAACACTAATGCTGTGGACACAAAAAAAAACCAACAACAACTCAATACTGTAATCTGATATTGTTTTAAAAGCGTGAGCCGCCATCCACCTGTGACCCCCCCAAGAATTAATATTTCAACACTCCACAGATCAAAGGTCAATAACTTCAATACGGCGCTCCTCTGGAAGCCGTGGCTTTTTTCTAAGAGGATAATCAATTACCAGAAGACGACGCCGTCATGTTCCCGGCTCATTCTACAGATCAGCGAGGTCCCCATAAATTTGAATGTAAAACAAGCTCCCCAGCACAGGGTTAAACACGTAATTAGCCACGACAAGCAAGTACGAGCCGCAGACTTAAGTCAGGAAGAGGGCTATGGTAATGCGGGAGACTTCGCAGCCCTGCGAGGCATCGAGACGGGACGCGGGGAGGAGGAGGGGATACGGGGGGGCACCAGGAAGATTTCAGATGCAGATATTAGAATTGCAATTGTCTTCTGCGCACAGGAGGCGCCGGTGTGGAAATTGACTTTTTCATTATGCAGTTAGTGCGATAATTAAATATTCGATGCCGTGGGTCGGTGAAGCTACTGAACCACGCCGAAGATATTTAACCAGGCCTGACAGATGTTTTAAATAATGTTTATTTATCAATACTAATACAAAAGCGGCAAAAAAAAAAAAAAAAAAAAAACGTCACTCTTCTGGGAGTTCCCGAAGTTAAAAAGATGGAGAAAAAAAACTTTACACAGATGAAGCTGAAGTTAAGTTTCCTTCAGTGAGACTTTTTTTTTCTACCCACTTTCCAGCAACTCCAGTAAACTTCCACGTCTTGTCGCTTTTCTTCCTATTTAATCTCATCCAGAAGTTTGGATAAAGTCACACACTTAGTAAAAGTATGTTTCCTTAAATGTTTTTGTTAAAGTTGAACATTTTTGACAAGTCTCTGGTAACCACGCAGTCTGCTTAGACGGTGAAAATAATCCCTGAAACTGTCAGTGTTGGCTTTAACCCAAGCCAAATACTTCCTGACAAGTAAAATAAGAGAAAAGAAAAACAAAAACGTATGGAAAGATGCAGAAGATAGCTTTCTCCTTGAAACTGCGCAAATACAAGCAGTATAAACTTCTTAATCTTTTAAAAACTGAAAAATCCACTTTCGCAAAAGAAAAAAAAACTGACACAAATGAACCAAATGTCTGGAAGCAGTTTCCAGAAACTCCTAAAAAGTAGAGATAAGCTGTTAATGTTTCCATTTTATTACAACATAAACTGTTACACCATTTCTGGTTAACTTGATGTAAAAAGAGGAGTAGGAGTAAAAACAGGAATGTTTTTGTATCTTTGGAAAGTGATTATTTGTCTCTCTGCTTTAGGTTTATGCTCATCCAAAAGAAATCACCTGCTGCCAGCTGTGAAGCTCCTAATGTGCCAAACAGAAAAATCTGTTTGGTTTCACTCTGATCCAAAACTTATAAAGACAAAACAGAAACTAGTGAAAGTTAATATCGTCTGGAAACTATCAGGCTGTTTTGGTCCAGTCTGCTGTGACTCTGGTAAAAACTGACATGAGCTCATGACTTGCAGTCTAAATGTAAACTCCTCAAAACAACCTCTTATGATGCAAAAGAAAAAAAAAAAAAGCCTAAATAAGCTGAGGGAAGTTGAGGTTTCCAATGGCACATGTTCTTTTTCTGAAGTGACTTGTAACACTTGTAAAAAAAAAAATAAAAAAAAAGAATAAATAAAACTTTGCTGAGTTCCTAATGAACAACACATAATGTTGACTTTAACTTTAGCCATGCTATTTTAAAAGTTTAAAGAAAGAGAACAGGGAAAGAAACTCTTAAAAATAAATGTTTGAATTTTTGTGTTAAAATTATTCACCTCTTTTTGTCGTCCCTTTCGAGCCAGAGAGAAAAAAAAATCCCTTTTTCATTGTAGTTTCATTGTAGTAAAATGGATGAGAGTCCATTTTACTTCTGGAAGTAAAAAACAAAACAAGACAAACTAGAAGTTGTTCAAAGTTTAAAGTGGTGCTTCTGGGAATTAATTCCCAGTTTTCTGCTCTTGTAAAACTCAGTACGACTGCCACTGCACAAGGTAAAATCAGATGAGCTAAAGTAAGTATACATTGATCCACTCAGAATTTATTGATGGGCGTTACTTATTTCCCCCACAGACAATCTCTAACCCCCAAAAACTGGATAATCTTTTCAGATGAGAGGCATGACGTCACATCCTGAATGACAAAGTCTACGCCAGCGCATGCCACGAAAACCTCCAGGACTCCCAGCGACCTTCCTAACTCTCAACACTCCTTGGGTTTACTCTCAAAACAAATAAAAGCAACATAAAGAAGAAACAATAATCACTCAAATTCACGTTTGGATTTGTGTTTCTAGGAAATGATTGATAAACCAAATACCAATACACGAAGTTGACATGGTGGCTTCTGGAAACTGACTGGTTGTTTTTGCTCAGTTTGTGGAAACTCTAAAAACGTGTGTGTAATATTTTAATGTACAACACAAGCTTTAAACAATTAAAACTGTCCGTTTACTAAAGATTCTCTCACGCTAAAGTATGAAACAGAAACTCACCAAATTTAAACTTTTCATCATTGTGTTTGGAAACTGATTAGTCGCTTTTTTTTTGCAGCATTGCCGAAAAGCAGAGACAAGGTAATCATGTTTATCCTGTAAATCCAGGGAAATTATCTAAAACTGGTAATCTGTTTTGGATTTAATCTAATCCAAAAGTAGAAACAGAAGTAAGAAGAAAATTAAAATGTGGCTATGACTTGTTTTCACCAACATTAGTGGAAATGCGGGACTCATGTTTACTGTCCCAAGCCAGTACATACACAATGCACTAAAATGACTGTTTTTAAAAATAAATCTAAAAATGTTCATTAGTGTTTGAACTAAAATAATTGCCAAATATTTTCGTTCGAAATTTGGGTTGAGCTCCCCATATCATTCTGACCCCGTTTGCCCAATTGCAACAATGACCCAAATGTATAAATTAATAAATTAGTCTACGTAGTAATGCTAAACAAGTATCCACACAGTTGAATTAATACATAAATACATGGTTGTATTTGTGCATAATTTCCAATTCAACTTATTTTTGGCCCAGACAGTTATGAGAGGGGGAAAAATATCATTATACAACAATTAGACTTCCTTTCCATCGCCCATTACAAAGTGGAAAGTATTCTATGTATTTACATCTGAGAATGTCAATCCCATTCAGTATCACAGCATGATTTGCAAGTCATGCAGTGAGAAAGACTCGTGAAGGGAGAGGATAAAAGGCATAAAAGGATTGAGATTTGCGTCTTTACAAGTCTGTCCAGTACAAGGGTAAAACAAAATGTTCCCCTACACAACGGGAGAGGCAAAGTGGGCTAAGAGAAAAAGGAAACATACTCTCGACAGGCTTGGAGCCGCTACAAAAGACAAACGGATGGATGCCGATATGCTTCCAGTAAGCAAGAGCTCGGTTTGAGGTTGTCTCTGGTGGCTTTCATGTGGGTGAGTACCCTTCATGGTCTACTCATGGTGAAATCTCCACTGCTGCACATTTAGATCAGCTTGAACTGGTTTTTCTCTAATTTCCTTCTGCACCGTCGGAAAACCGGAGCGACTTTGAACCGCCGTGGTCGGCCCCTCAAACTCGACTGAGAGGTCACGCTCGGGATTTTTTTGTTTTTCGAGAAACACGTCCTCTCCCACAGGCAAACAACTTGCAAGTGGACTCCAACGCTCGGCGGTGGAACAATGCGCTTCCTCAGGATCTTAGGAGCAGATTTGCATTGGCAACAGGTAGAGGCTCTCGACAGGGGCCCCCGGATGTCTGTTTAGAAATTCATCCAGTCCTTCACATCAGAGATCTCCAGCGGGCTAAACAAGGGAAAACATGAAGGGGACCAAAGTGTTGGAGTGGTTTTGTTGACAGGCTCAAACAACTTATAGTGATCCTTCATTGCTGCGTTTGATGGACATCTGAGCACCACTTGTGAAAGCGTGGGGGGATGGTGCAGAGGGGGAAAGGGTGGGGTGATACACGGGGTGTCAACACCAGGACTGATGGAGTGTGCGCTAAAGCACTGTATTGAAAAAAAGATTTTAAAAAATAAACAAATCAGAAACAATTAAGTGTGAACTCTCATGGAATATTCATTGGCGAGCAGCCTTTCCATGACAAGCCATCACGCCACCTCCAGTCCGTTTTTTCTGTTCCTTCTCTCCATGTCCTGCTTACATGGAGATGTGCCTGCCACTTAAATCAAATTAGTCATTAGCAAATTGAATCAACAATTAGAGCAAAAGAGCTACATGGAATTAGTGTCAGTTCAGTCATATTTGTCAACCAATCAGAAGAAGCGCTGGAGTTTTTCCTGCGGTCTAACTCCACCACGGCGCAGTCAAAGTCACGGCCGTAGCTCAGGGCACAAGCCCCCTTCAGTTGCTCTCCTGCCAGGGTCACCTAGCATCACTTGTTTTTGCTTTAAATTTGCCAAACTGCATTTGTTTCGTTTGATGGATTCGACCGCTGCCCCGATCTCCCGCTCTTTCCGCCTCTTCTGGATTATTCGTATCGACGTTTCTCACTCCTCTCCAACAACGGCTTTTTAGTTAGAGGCTGTCAGAAACGTCGCCGGCAGAAATGGAAGTATCCTCATTATGCAAATGCTGGCCTCCACTGATGACATGTTCTTGTTTTTAGAAATTGCATTCCCCCTTGTCAGAAGTCAAATTGTATTTGAGCAACTTCAGAGAAATTGTCACGAAGATTTCAATTTGGTTTGCCTGCGATGCCACCATCAATTTAGTCAGAATAAACACGGACATCTGTTTATTTCTTTACAAAGAGCGACATGATTGTGCTGTTGTGGGAAGCCTTCTCCACAATCACATTATTATATAAGTACAGCTTGTACTTGGTCTTGAAAGGAAACAATAACAACAACACAGAAAAGTCAGAAAAATTAATTCCAGATGCAGATTTTGTAACTAAAATATGGTAAGAAGGCGAGGCTGGCGAATATTTTGAATCGGTTTCCTGCACAAACTTTGAAGAGAGTTGACGGAGAATCCTCTGAGGAAATATTAATAATCACATCCCATTAGGAGTGACGAGGTAACTCGTTTAGAAATGATCTCCGAGAAGACGCATGAATCGCTTAATAATTGGGCAATATGTGTTTTTAATTTGTACGTTTGACTTAAAGTTTTTGAACAAGAATCCAATCTCTACTTTTGACATTCAAGCAACCAAAGAACAATGTCTATTGCAACTTTTGAAAAAAAAAAACATCTTGTTTTCCACCACTATAGCATCTCTTATCTGCTTCTTAGAAATTGTTTAATCTTCTGGCAAAAACGGCCCTGGAGAATTTTTTAAACTTGATCAGTTCAGAAAACAATATTTGATGGGATTGAAGAGAAAGCTGAGCCGGCACTTCCAAACATATAAAAACATATCTGGGGTTTGCTTTCAACCAGCACGGATCAATAAAAATTGATTTTCTGGGGATATTAATGCGTATCTTCTATAGCCTTAAAATGTATGCAAACTACATTAAGGAGTTAAACTTTCTGGATTTTTCTCCTCACCTGATTCAAGTGGTCTGAAAATTCAAATAAGAAAAAAAATACCAAAATAAAAACTCCACTCATGCTAAATTGGCCAAACAACTGCGCCGCCTCACATCCTTCATCATTGTTACAGTGGTGATAAGTGTGATGCTTTAAATCTCTGACAGCAACACAAATTAATGGTGCCTGGCTACCAACGTTGACAACCCAAAGACGAAAAGAGGAAAAAAAAAAAAAGGGAAAAAAAAAACTGAAAAGTGAGAAAAAACGTCAGGGTCGATTTTAATATTCATGAATTTTCTACCAGCTCAGTTCAGCAGTTTCGATTAAGCATTAATTAGGAGCCAGAGGGGAAACCAAACAAAAATAAGGAGCTGAATGACTAATGAAGGTGGCTGAGATGTGGGTAGACTGCCACGCCACTAATGGTTCGGTGTTATGGGTGCTACTTGGGCAGGAGTGCCAACGGTGTGGGCGGCTAAGACGCTCCTCTGCCCACACCAGAGATCACACTCAGAGAGAAAAAGAAAAAACACACACACACTCTGGCCATGAAAGAATAACACTCGCCTGAAAACAGCCGGAGCGCACTGTGGAGGGAAAAGAGAGAGCGAAGCTCCACGTTTTGGAGGGGCGGGCTTCGTGTTTGGTTGAAGGCGTTTACGTTCCTCTGGGAGAGTTATGCGAGCCTTAAAACATTTTCAAAAACCAGCTGGAACAAAAAAAAACAAAACAAAACTTGAAAACAGTCACTTTGGGGTCAGGAGAAGTGAAAACAGCGACGTTCTGTCTGTGTCAGACAGAGTTTTAGCACCAAAGACACTAAAACAATTACAGTTCATGTTTTATTTACATCATGTTTTACAAAATGCATACTGGTAAAACGTGAACTTAAAATATGTTTAATTTTAGCATTTTTTTTATTAGCACATAATTAATTTTAAGAACAACTGGTATTAAAAAAGCATATTTAAATATTTACATTAAACTTTGATGTAGTTCGTGTAATATCCATCTTTATTGCGCTTGTATTAAATTCAAATATTGCGAGTCAAAACTAGTAGATACATTTGTAAGTACAAATGTATCTACAAAAGATGCATTTTGTATCTTCTTATCAAATAAGAAGATACAAAATGTTGTATCTTATTTGTTGAAGATGCACCAAATAATGTCGGAGCTAACCTAAATTCAAGGATACACTCATTTCAAATAAGCTGTAAAACCGCAACAAAAATCTAGAAATTTTATAAATTTCAAATTTCCCATTTCTTTCCTAAGATAATGTAGCAGTTGCAATGAATTATGGGTCTGTAAAGCCGCAAAGTAAGAAGAAGAAAAAAATCCTAATGTGCTCGATTTTGAATAATGTAGTAGCCCAGCAATTAAAACATATAGGCAAACAAAAATATAATCTTAATTTTTAATATTCAAGACAGCTTATAAAACAACTTATTTTGTGATCTTTAGCCTGACAAACAAAACCTTTTACTATTGAATAAAACATCCTTAAAATGTAAATGTTCCTCTAGTTGGCATGTTTATCTTGGGGTATATCAGAATATTCAACAACATTATTACATGATAATAAAATGTATTATCTCAATAAAAGGCAAAATGCCCATGGGTTTCCTTCAGTGTGTCATGACTAATGTGAGGCTTAATTATTATGGTTGTACTTCATGCATTTACAAGACTACAATGTATATGTATGACTCCTCTGGAGTTGAATATATTCGTTGAATATGAATAAACCGCATAAAGATGAAGTCGGAATAAAATTTTCATTCATTATTGTCGTGGCTCCAAAATGTCAGCGAGGGCGCGGTTTGCATCCTATAAATATTTTCCGTCTTAATTATTTTCATTTCTTTAAAATCGAGTTGAAGAAAGGAGCGCTATAGAATTTTCTTGGTGTTTTTTTTGTTTTTTTTACTTCCAGGATCAGAGGAAGAGTCCAGAAGAAAATAGGTTATCCTTTCTTTTATCTGTTTGAGAAAGGGCTTTGCTGCCTCCTCTCCTGGTAAAACAAGGATAAAGGAAACGGGGGGGGAAATAAATGATATTGTTACAGAGGAATTATCCTTAAGCCTGCCCATGATATTTGAATTGTATTGGTGAATTGTAATCAGGTATTTTAGCTTAGCTCTCCGTGTTGAACGCCTACCATCTGGTATTGGACGACAGTGTGACAGACAGAGAGGCTGGAGGAAGTGGAGGAGGAGAGAGGGAGTGAGGCACGGCAGAGGAAAACCTTATCCAGCTGAAAGCCTGGCGACTTTAGTTCCCCAATCTCTAAATCTACACATTGTAATGTAAGCCCACAGACAGGAAGCCCAGAGCAAACAGTGCTAGTAGGACCACATATAGGCTGCAGATCCTTTCCAATCATGGGGCTGTGTGGGGCTTTGTCCACTCTGAGTGGCTGGAAAATGAAACAAAGCTGGACTTGAAATTATTTTACAGTTTATACGTCATTCGTTAAGCCACAATTGCATTCAGGTTCATAGCCAAGATAATGTCCTTTGAGATTGGTTATATATCTCTTCTTTTTTTCTTTTTTTTTTTGCTGTTTTTACTATCAAGAGGCAGTTAAAAGGTCAAGATTGTTGTTTTTTTAGACATATGTAACTGGCTGCAGTCAAACTTCTGATTTATATTCCTGCTCAAAAGCTGATTCAAGTCCGTCTAAATTATATGAAAATACCCAGAGTTTTGCTGCGTCATTTTAAAAACTTTACAAACTTAGAAGATTTATTCATAATGCCAATTCCTGTGTTTTTCAAGGTTTCTGAAAAATGTAGGCCTGGTGAAAATCTTTGTGAGCATTAAGATAAATGAGTGAAGTCCAACAAAAGAACTATTGGATTTAGCATTTTGCCCTTTTCTAGGCAAGTTCAGAAACCTAAATTGAATGGCTTTGAAGTAAATATCGATTGTTTCTTGAATTTTTTAAGTTCTAGAAATAATTTATTTGGTTGACGCTTGTACATACATTTAGAAACTTCAATAATTTAATTTAATTCAGCATTAATTCCTCACTTTTTAAGATAAATGTTTAAAGTATTTCAAGTTTGTCCATACAATTCAGAACTTTCAGAAATTTTTAGTTTATAAAGTTAAATAAATTCAGATTTATGTATTTATTCCAGGACACTGAGTATTTTTCTGTTTCCAATTATTGAGTTGAAGGTTTTGTCGATAGGGACTCTGTTGGATTCACCACTTTACTTGTTTTTACTTTAAAAACTTCTTGATTTAGATTGTTAATTTGGTTTACAGTTTGGATCTGGTACATTTAGATCCCTGTGCCACTTGTTGGGAATTCTTGATTGTTATCCCCATTTTATTCATACAGATGACAAAATTGTCCTCATCTTTTCATCTGAATTATTAACTTCCACCTGAAGATTTTGATCAGATTAAGTGTGAATAAAAAGTCCTTCTCCGTTTTTAATGAATATTCCCTCTACATTTCATTTCAAGTTTGTTTCAATGAAATGAAGTTAACTTTTTATTTCAGTGTTCACTTTGAGCAATTTCTTTTTCCAGTTTCAAAGTTAAGGTTCTCCCTTGATTTCAGTCAACATATAATCACCTTCCTCTTTACACACATGTAGATACCTTAAGGTACCAAAATATTTTGAATTTATTCCAAGAAAATTATTTTTCAAATCCCTTTTTTATATTTGGATATATTTTTTTGTGTTGGACTAGATACGTTTCACATTTGTAGATATTCTATTTTAGACACGCTTTGTGTTCAATTGCTAGTACATATGGCTTTCAGTTGTTGTTTGGTTAAGTTAAAGCAATTATAACCTCTTGATTATATTTGAGGGAGATGCTAATTTCTTATTAATATTCCAGAGAGACAGTTCCTGCTTTATTCATGAGGATGAAGAAGTTGGTCAGAATCTATTTCCAAGTGGCGCGGAAATCCTAGGGTTAAGAAAATGTCAACAATCACTATTTCTGAAGCCGTTTAACAGAAATGATTGTCCAACTCAATAAAACATTCCTAGCTATAAAAATGCCCTGGAGTTAAGAATTAATGGTGACTTCCCAAGAGAGACATTTAGTCACAGCTTTATGTTGGAAATCTGTGACCTGGTGAGTGTAAAACATAGTATGTCAAAGTGAACTTCATCATTACGTATTTATTTTATTAGAAATTAGACAAACTTCAGACTGTATCATAAAGGTCGATGGTTGCTATGTACCAGCCAAGAGTTGGCTATTGCATGGCCCAAGTTGTAGTTATGTTTCTATCCAAATGTCATTAAGTGAACTTTTAAAATGTCACCAAAAAAAGTGAATTAGTTGTTTCCATCTGGTTAGGAGCGAATCAACCAGGCTAATCAGTGTGTAATTTCATAAGATGTTGATGCTACGTATGGCTGTAGTAAACAGGAAGTAGACGTTGCTAACTAGCTCAGAAAAATGGAGACCGTCCTCCCCTCTCAAGCTGGAGGTTTAAACAGACATTTTCCAGAGTTTGATGCCTCTGGTAAGGAGCAGATCTGCCAGTGGATGGGAGTATTCACTAAATTAGGACTTATTTGACTAAAGTGTTTCCATCTCTACTTTAGCGCATTAACTCAATTATTCAGAAAAACCAAAAACTTTTTGGCAAAATTGAGAAAGTAATTTAGAATGTTACCGTTTCCATCAACCTTTCTAATGCCATAATTCAAAATGTGCATAAAAAAGGCTAGTATTTTTTTTCTTCTTTTTTTGGTTTTACATTGAATATGTAAAACATTTGTTGCCACTGGATACAGGTATCTGATGTTTCTGAAATACCTCCAAATGTATCAAAAATGATACATGGCATGTTGTTTACTGTTGGGGGAAATGTCATTTTCCTGTTTGTGGGTCCTACGGCCGATGCCTCCTCTTCCTTTTGTTCTTATGTAAGTGAACCCGAGCTGAATGTCACGTGAACGTCTTATCTGGTCAGCCAGGGTCAAGCGTAAACAATAACGGTGATTATCACCATGAGCTGAGGGCCAGAGTGTGAGACCGTATTCAAGTTTTCCCTTTTCTTTACTCTGCCTTGCCACCTATCACAGTTCATTACCACAAATTAGGGTTCAATAAAATTGCTATTCAGAGATAATTAGGAGTTGGTTTGTGGTGGCGGGGTCCTGGCGGAAAGGAAGGGGGTGGGGAGGTTGCAGGGCAGATTTCCTCATGTCTTCCTAACCCAAACCAACAAATGAAGGCAGCTGAGGCAAGTGAATTAAGATCCCGACCTGCTGTTCAAACACACAAGGAGAAGAGGCGAACATAAAAACAGAAAAGACAATTCCTCCCCCTTCTTCCTCTCACCTGCTGAGTTGGAGCTGCTCCAAATGAAACAAATTGTTTCGTGCCCCCTCGTCTTTTCATTCTGTTTCTACTTCACCAAAAAAAAAAAAAAAAAAAAAAAAAGCCAGGAGTGGTGCAGCGGTTCACCAACAAACAGTGATCCTCACATAAGGGCGGCGGCTAATGGGGCTCAGTGTGTGGGTGTGTGAGCGGCTGCGGCCGGAGTTACGGCACAAAAGACGGGAAGATTCGTCTCTCGTTAATTAACACTTTCCCGACGCGACTGATCTCTGCATTCAACGAGGAGCGAAATGTTTGTCGGCTCGACAAAATTTGCCTTCAAGCAGATATATTTAATTAAGACACAGCTCTGGATTTCTTTTATATCTGCATTATTATTCATTAGTTTAGTTAGCAAAAACTACAGTAAATTGCTCCTTTTGTTGTTGGTGTGAAAATAAAGCTGCAGCTTCCTTAATGGTTCGTTTGTTTCTTTGTTGTTGTTTTTTTAGACTAAAACTGACGGTGACGGCAATAACAAACAAAAAGTAAACTGGGTTTTGAGTAATTTAATAGCTTCTTTGGTATAAATTGTTTATATAGGTCACCGGATATGTGCAGTTGATAAAATATTATGTGTCTTCTATTGTTTGACAGTTTTGTCAATGTTTGAAGCAAATTACCATATTTCCATTTTCTTGTAAACTAAGTTTTCTAATGGCAAAACGGTTTTGCCGAATATAACGGCAAAACCGTTATATTCTCAATACAACTTTTTAAAATTTATTTTATGAGTTTAACAAAAACAGTTTTGTAAGCTAGATTGTTTTATATTTTAAACCAACATAACTGAAAACTCACTGAATTGAGTGTTCTCAAAAGCGGGTTCTCAAAAGCACCGTTTTAAATAATTATTTAAAACAGGGAAATTATGAATCCTTTGGAAGTGGTGCCTCTCAAAGCAAATATAAAATAAGTTAGAAACAAAGTAGCTCTCCTTAAAAAAATAAAATAGACATGTTGTAATGGGTAATCCCAAATTATTAATCCCCTTTAGATTTAAAGATATCTTTTAATTTCAACATGATTCTTTTGACTGGAAGTAATCTATGTTGTCTAGTGACCCATCCAGTACCCTGTCTTACAGAGAAGTTAAAGATTAGGGTGATGATATTAGTAGGTAACATTAGTTTCAGCACTCACAAATAACTTCCATAACAAGTTTTAAAAAACAAAGGAAAGCAAGTTCTACTATAAAAACAACCAGCTAACTATTAGCTTTTGCCCCATATGCTCACTATTTTGTTGGGAAAAAATGTTTATCAATTTATTTGACTTAAAAAATAACAACACCAAGCTAACATCAGAGTAACAGTAAACTGTTACTATGATGTAGTAACAGTTTAGTCGGCCAATTGTCGTATAGCACAGACCTCAATTACTTCTTAAAAGTTTTATAGTATAGCTTTAGCTAAATAGAGCTGGTTTATAAATTTTTTCTCAAAAGCTAACAGTCTTGCTGACTTACATGCTAACTATCCATCATTTATCCAGGAATTCGTTTAAAGATTAATATACAAGTAAAACTAAATGGTGGATTTAAGCTTAAAAAATGGCTAGATTGTTTTAGGTTTTTCCTCTACTATATGAAGCTAGCATTAGCTTCACCTCTGACGTAGCAGCAGTCTGGTCTCTACTTTGAAGATACCATTTATCTACATCATGATTGATCTTTTGCAAAAAATTATGACACTGTGGCTTTTTAGCCACTTTGTGAAAGCAAATTACAAATGACAGGGAAAAGAAGCTGGGTTTAACAGGTGCAGATATTCATAAGCAATATTAAAAACAGCTTCATCTGAACCACACCAACTTGATAGTCCTATTTTGTGCTGATAAACAGTGAAGCAGGCATCAAGGAGGAGCACTTTTAATCAGTTTTGTCTGTTTGTTGTTGAGCGGTGGCTTGGCTGCGGTTGCTGACATTCAGCTGCTCTGCTGAACCCGTCAACTTTAGCTCCACTTGTTCCCTCTGGTGGCTGCTGGTGCCCTCCTTCATCCTCCTCCTCCTCCTCCTGTGCTGTGGCCCCCAGCTCTCTGCATCACGGCCTGGCTGCGGCCCCAGCGCCACTGCAGGGGCCGTGTGAACCGGCCGCTTCGGTCACCTCGCATCAGTGTTCGGCTGGAATGCGGCGCGGCACGGCCCGGTCGGGGACACCACTCAGGGCTGAGGGGGGTTGGAGGGTGCGGGTTGAGCAGGTGCTGATGCAGCCGGAGGAGGGGGGGGCCTCTCTGGAGGTCACGGTGCCAGATCAGAATCACTGGGGGCCTTTACTTATTAAGTGGCTCTCTGTGGTCAACTGGAGCTGCTCTACTGGCGGTAAAGAGACACCAGGCAGCCACTGAGCCCGCCGCTCCTATGCTGCTGCGTCTGGCCCCGCCTGGTCCCGCCGTGAACAAGCACAGCACATGATACCAGAGGTGTAGCGTTGCTTCTCCTCCCCGTGTTCAAAGAAGTCCTTTACACACCAAACAGAGACTCTCTGATCAGCAATTATGCACTTTAGAGATATTAAATAATACTGAGCGGAGACGACGGGGGCCTCCAGGGACCCCGGCCTCCGTAAATACTCCTCCCTCCAACAGCGTGCTCGCCGCGTTATGTCACCAATATTTCAGCTTTATTTTGGTGAGCAAAGACGATGACAACTCTTCAAAGTTATTAGCTGTAAATATGTGTGTGGGCCATTCATGTTTATCTGTTCCTGTAGTTATAATTAGCGCAGGTCGCACTCTACCCAGTTCTAAGTGGTGAGCTGGCACGCAACATTACCATCAATTAATATGCCATAATCACAGGGTTCACTTTCAGATGCTCTGTGTGCGTTTTGTGTTTTAAAGCGCCGCGACTTGGCGATCCTCTAATGTATGCTAATGCAAGTTGAAACACTGCAGATCGTCTCAGAGGAGCAGGAAGCCGGCGGCCTCGTCCTCATTTGAAACCCAGAAATTTTCGAGTACAGTCCACTGACTGTAAAAATGCTAGATTCATCATTCCCTGCTGGGAAAAATGGTGATGGCAGTGTCATGCTGTGAACTAATCATTATTTAGCATAAAAGGGAGAACGTTTAGCACAATAAACAGATTTATGCTCTCTGAAGTCTTTCATTTATGTCTCAAACATATTATTTAATGCCTCATTTGATCAATTTGTTACATGTTGGATTAATGTTAATGTGTGTTTAAAGATAAAACTTTGAATTTTGAAAAAAGATGTGCAAAAAAATGTCTAATTACTAATATCTCTGACTGAAGACTGTTGCTGTATGACATGACATGCTAACAGCTCAGTATCCAGGCAACATCCTGAGTATCCAGTTGAACAGAAACACGTTTTATTGTGAAACTCTTCACAGTGGTTCAGGCCTGGAGGCTGCTGGAAGCCACTCAAATAGTGCCAAAACTACTCAAATAGTTTTGGCACTTCTTGACATTTTCATTTATAAAGTAGGTTGAGCAATTCTCTGAACTTTGAAAAGTTTTGATAAGAAACTTTAGCAGAATCAAACAGTTTGGACTTTCTGTTCGTGCTTTCTGATCAAATATGTTGCCGTGTTCGATCATCATATTTACATTTCTTTTGTAGCTTTTATTCCTTCATGAGAAGTGTGAACTTTATTTTGATTGAGGTTCAACACAAAACAGAGACTCGTTCTCATAGCTACTCTTCAAAATAAAAAAGACACCACGATATGCTCCCATCAGGCAGGCGTATCCATGCCAACAGGTTGCTAGGGAAGCTTCCCTTCACAAAGCTTGGTGCCATTAGCAATGTCAGCTACAGGAATTGTGATATTTGGGATCAAACTTGAGATTTTTCTGGAGGACCGCCCCTCTGGTCAGAATGGAGAATATTTTATGTTGTAGGGTCGTTTCTTATACATGCCCAGTTCTTGAACATTTTCAATAAAAACTTGAGACCCTCTGCCACTAAAAACGGCCATTGAGACATTTTCCAGGTTAATGACTTAAAACACATTGCTAAGCAGAAATTGTTCACTAAGGACTAAACCTTCCTAAATGGTTATCCAAGCACACTTTAGGTAAAGTGGAGGATCTGTGATGCTGTGGGCCTGCTTCTCTGTAAAGGGACTCCTATCTGGTGATATTACAATAAACAGTTATGACTAAGCTATTAACGGTATGAAATTGAGTTACTGCTGTAGAAGTTTTACTTAAATTGTGGACATTGTTTTATGACTCACCACAAATCAACAATAGAAAAAGAATCATATCTCAGCCTCAACATATTAAGGATGTTGAAACAACAAATGACTGGAACATTAGTTATTTTCATCAGCTAAACAAAGAGCTGGTTTTTGGTGCTTCCAGGTTTGAAATCAATGAATGTCGGGAGAGCTGAACTTTATTCCTTTTTTACAGTTTCTTCAAACAGATTTTCTTGTTTTCCAGTTGAAGTGAACAGGATGTTTGTCAGATTACAGAAAGATAAAGTATGGAATCATGGTTTCCTTTTCTTGTGTTTTGCTAAAAGGGCAAGCCAAAGTCTGATCAGTTTAAGATAAAGATGTATAATTTTAGGGACTTTAACTTAAAAAAAATATTTTACTGATGCACTGCATTGGAAAGTAAACCATTGGCCAAGCAAAGTACTGCTGCTGTATGTTGTGTGTTTGTATTTTATTCGAACGTATTCAGTCCCATTCAACCAGCCGAACTGGACCAACTGAGACAGTAGTGTGTCATCCAAAGAGAATCAGTTCTACTCTGGACAGTTTTAAGTCAATGGTTTGGATACAATCAGCAACATTCCCATATAACTTAATTGGTTTTAATTATTAACTATTAGAGATGAAAGTTAGTTTTGATTCCAGCATAAAGCAAGCTCTGTCAGCGTAGCAGTGGAGCGGCGAGACCCTCCGAAGTGCACTCTGCAGTTAGAGCTCTCCAGCTGCTGAAGCACCGCAGGCGAGAGGACTTAAAGGACGGCGTGAGTGACGCAGCGCCTGGCCATGAGGAGAGGGGAAGTGACAGCAGACAGTTGCTGCACACTGCGGCAAGCTGGTGGTGTCACACCTGGCAGCTGTCACTCACCACGCAGGAAAAGAAGAAAACACCTCGCTTCCCTGATATCGCCGGGGCCCCCGCCAAAACACGCCTTGAGTGGTGTCATCCATCCGGCTCGGCTCGGTGCGGAGAGCGTGAGCGCTCGTCCTGTCACTGCAAGCCAGGCAGAGACAGAGGAGGAAGAAGGGAGAGGGGAGGGAAGCATCCGTCTATTTACATATGGAAAGGTCACAAATAGCCTGCAGGCACTGTGCTAATTAGAGAATGTGGCAAAAAAAACAAAAAAAAACTCCAAAGATAAATTGAAAGACAAAACTGGAGAGTTATCTAAGAGCACAAGCCTAATGAAGGTGGAGCCGAGGTGAATGAAAGGAGAAAGGAACCCGTCAGAGGAAAACGAGTTGCTTGGAGTATAATTGTCCAAGTTTCCTGAACAGGTTGTCCCTTCGCTAGGCGGTAATGGAAGCTAGTTGGTCAGCGGCCTGCTGTTTTCCTGCTGATGCACCACGGCACTGTGGTCATACCACGGGCCTCCACCACCAGACGTTGACCATATGACGGTGTTCAGACGACCGGAGTGGATGATCTCCCTTAGCCACACCATCGAATCAACCTTTATAATTCATTGTGACAAGCTGACAGGGAAAATGAGTGTAAAATTTTATACTTACATGAATTTTTGTGTCAGATCACCGTCTGTGCGCCTGTTTATCGGGCCGGCCGTAGCCGAGGGCCTCTTTCTCCGCAGGCACTCCACGGATTCCATTTTCAGGCCTTCAGACACATCGTCCTTCGCCCTAGTGAATTTGTTGATTAATTTCGGATGCTTCCCTTAATTAACACCCCCAAAGGAGAACGTAGGTTTCCTAACCCAGCTTTGCTGCAGAACAAGCGAAACGGAGAGAGAGAGTCTGAAGAAAGATGACCTGAGGGAGACAGACGTTAGGACGTCCAAAAAGACGTGACACCAGGCCGGGACCTGGACCTGGGCGATGCCTCGGGTCTCCCAGCCTCTAATCAGTGGCTGGAAACCAGCTCCCTATTAGTCTCATCTCATTTGCTTTAGCTTCGGCAAAGACACAGGACTCACATGACGCCACCCTGCGCCTGGGCCAGGGCCGCCGCCGCCTCCAGCCCACCGCCATTAATTGATGCCACTCTCTTACTTCCACTGAAATTGGCAGATGACAGACAGGGGCAAAATAAAAACGTGATTTCTTCCTGCTTTTTTTTTCTCTCTTTCCAACATCAGAGTGGATCTCACTAATTGGGTTGAATGGCGCCCATGTCGTCTTGTGACAGCCAAGCAGGATGCATGAGAAGCTGCGGGCAGCTTGGAGAGCTCTCACCCTGCCATGCCAGAATCAGAAGACATGCCGGCAGAAGGGGGGCGAAAGTTGCGAAAGACACGCTGAGACAAAAGAGCACAGCTAGAGACCGGCCGCTCACTTTCCAGGGACCTTGAACTGACAAAGTCGCACTTTGTGTCGCAGAGGGCAAGAAGAGTACAGCGTTGCCTTGACCAGAGGGAAGCACGTCTCTGCGTCAGCTTCAGAGGAAACATCAGCAGTGAGCAGTGGGAGGGGAAAACTCAACGCTGCAGCTGATTATTGGTTTATCAGAGCACAATATTCACCGCTCAAGTGTCCGACAAAGTCTGGAGAAGGGTACAAGTAGTTTCTAGTGCTTGATACGGTCCAAAATGTTTGCAGGTCCAGACATTGTCCATCCATTGGTCAATCTAGTCATTAATCCATCCAGCCTCCCATCCATTCAATCCAGTTTATTCACATAGTGCAAACTGAAAACACATTCTCTATCCAGGTTTCAAGTTGAAAACCTCTAGAGAAGTCTGGGATAAATTCCTGGTCATAGTTTTGTGTTGAAAATCAGGAAATGTGGATGTGTTTGTTGTTTCTTACCGTTATTGTCTCCCTCATGTCTTTGGAATCTCACCGAAGGTGTAAGAAATTCACCAAACCAAACTACAGCTGAAAAGCACCCATTTTCCAGAACGCCAGACCAATACAGCGTGCAATTAAGCCCATTAAAGGTACATCCGATCCGCGCGCCTGGAGTAAAAACAGACACGGATGTTTGAGCGAGGTCGCTGCAGCCCTGCCGCTGGACAATCGTCCGCTTTGTGTTTGCAGAGATTCAGGGAGCGGAGAGGGAAGAAGCAGGAATTCCTGTTACAAAAGGACAAGAAGTGCAGGTGTAATTGGGATATTTGCGAGTGTTTAGTTTCGGGCCCATCTGAGCAGCGATGAAATGAAGCCTGTAAGACTAGAGCAGCAAGTGCTTAATGTCTGCTCTTCATTCCTCTTTGCTTCTGTTTCTCCTGCTTCAGTGTTTTATTCTTTGGGTTTCTCTCCGTTTCGCAGGACGCTGACACTCCGTTGCCCCCTATTCCCCCCACCCCCCGCCAATGATAGCAGCTTGATCGGGCAGGTATAGGTAACAAATGAGATCAATTAACGTGTCCAAGAGGGGCACCTACCGGAGAGTCCGGTTGCACTAAACGATCTCCTCATCTTTTGTTTCCCTGCGCAGGAATCCATTTGCAGCCTCATCACTTTCCCCGGCCTGAACAACGGAGCCGATTGTTCCAACTGCCCGTCTAATGGACAGGGCCCAGGAGAACCGGGCCTCTTGCCCCGGCTGCTTGTGTGTCCTTTCTATCAGGAAGGACTCCCTCCCCCCAATCGTCACCTCCTCCCCAGCTTCCTAACACATCAGCGACTCCATTTGTAGCAAATTTGTTCGGCCAGCTCTTTAATTGACGAACTTTAGCGTTAACCAGGACCAGAAGTTCGAGTCCACCGATACCTGTGCAGTAACCTTCTTCAGCTTGTTCAGATGAAGGTTTTTCTTGATGGTGCTGCTTGCTAGCAAAGCGAGGGTTTGCAGAGGAGCAGCAGCAGAAATAGAGGCAATTATCAGCCATTGATGGGTGAACGGTTGAACCCAGGGTTCTTTTAAATCTGCTTGATGAATGTGATGTGTGCCCACCACAGCTAGACAGGATTGTTTACTATATCACCTTGTAATCAACCTGGCTTGCCTGACAGCTCACCATTACCCCCTGATGACAGGTCTGCCGCAATTTGGCCCCTGAAAGAAAATATATATTAAAAAGAAAAACCTTCTCTGGCTATTTCTGATGCTTTATTGATGGAGCACTGGCCCTGTTATCTTTGTGCGTAATTTGTTTTCAAGAACTGTGATTTACATTTCATTGGGATTACACCTTTAAAAGCAACATGCAGTGGAGAAGTGGGCAGCCGGTGAACACTCTCCATCCCCACCAGAAGAGTAGGGAGGAGGCGGAGGAGGCGGTGGTGGGGGGTTCAAACGATTTCCAAGTCCTCAAGTGGAGAGGATTACAATTACAATTAAAAATCAAAAGCCCTGTGTGTCCATCAAACGGCTGCCCATAACCCCTTTGTGTACCTACTGCCAAATAATGGCAGCTAGTGGAAGGCTTGGCAGATGCAAAACGCTTTCTGGCTTAATTGTGGCGTATTACCGGAGCTTGTTCGTCGGGGATATTATGCAATGAGTGTTATTTCAGGCAAGATCACGGGTTCCTAAATGGCATGCTAATGCGAGCCGCTTGGCAGCACGTTAAAGAAAATCCATGCATCGCCATTAAAAACAACAGCGGGGGCCAGTGGCAAAGGTCAATCATCTTGTTTTGGATACAGGCCTTGATGTAGGGCGGAAAAGTTCAGCTCCGATTCCAGCTGCTGCACAGGTAGAACTCGGTCAAAGCTGAAATATGCAAAAATAAAATGTCTACTTGGCGAGGCTGAGCCAGAGGGTTTTATTCTGTAAAATACGATAGAAAAAAAATGCTCTGAAAAACACCAAATGCTTCAGTTTTATTAGTTTAATTTGGTATTTTACCTGCAAATAACAGGATTTTACAGGAGATGCTTTTCATTAATATAGAGAAACAAAAAATGCTATTCAATGTACTTCAGACAAATACAATTTATAATCCTACTTTGCATTTAATTTCATTCAACCCTTGGTACGACTAATTTCTCACACCTGTTGGTAAAATATTTTATTTAAAGAGGCTGAAATATGCAACCATAGGTTGTTGCCTTTTTCTGACTGTTTTCCCCTTGAGATAATAAGACCATAAAGGTCTCAGATTTATTGGCTTCTAAACATTCTTTTGTATTATTATTTTGACCATGAGTTTTACTTTTAAAATGATACAATAACTCATAAATCTGCCTTAAGCATCAATATTTTATAGAATGTATTGAACAGTTATAAGCTTTAGAACTAGAGAATGCTGAAATTTGCCATCCTGATATACTGAGAAAATTCACTCTGTTTTGTGGCTTTTAGATTTGTTCATATTTTGACAAAATTTAAAGCATGACTTAAAAAAAATAGAAACAAGTAACATCATTGGTTCAGTTTTAATAATTCAGTTCTTTTACCTTCAGAGTATAAAAAAATAACCTTGAAACTTTACAATAACTGTTTCCAATTTTATTCTAAGATTTAATATTTCTCACCATGTTTAAAGATTGTACTTAAACATGTAAATAAAATTTGTGTTGAAAGTTTTTTTTCTTCGAAATTAGACAACAAGCTGAGAATTTTATATTAAAAAAAATAATAAAAAAAAAAAAATAAAAAAAATAAATTTTTTGCTTTGTTACCAAGTTTTATAACCCCAATTGTTGTTAGCATTATTTGCAATTGGGAAACATTTTACAAAACATTTTTTGAAAGAAAAAAAAAAAGATTTTTTTTTTTTTTTTTTTTTTTTTTTTTTTAGAAATTAGAATAGCTATAAAAATTATAAAATAATCAACAATTTCCATTCCCTTCCTCCAACATGGGAGATGTGGTTTTTTTGCCTCCATTACTATCATCCTCGTTTCTTCTAAACTTTTTAATTTTGCTCTGGCTGTAGGTGGGAAGTTTTTTTTGTTTTTTGTTTTTTTAAATCATCAACACAATTATTTTCTAAAAAAGTACATTCTCTTGTCTTTCCTATTTTGAAGACTGGCTAAAAGATAGCACAAAGCAGAGGGTCTTACTGTCTTATCACATTAAAATGTTAGTTATGAGTACTCCTAATAATTATGGCCCTGATGTTTGTTATTAAAACAACTTTTTCTTAATGTTTCTTGTTTTTTCTCACTGCTCAAACTAATCCTGGACAGATTGTGGTTCTGCTTTCCAGGAAGAGTAGGGCCATGTTTGTCTAGAAATATGGAAATTCAAAACAGAAATAATTAATCAAGTAATATTTCATTCTCTTAAAGTCGATTTAATCATTGGAAAATTGAAAAGTTTTTTTTTTTTTTACTCGAAGTTTCGGTTAGGTGTGGGATCTGCCTCCTCTCTCCCTCCTCTCCGCTTTTCCACGCATCTTAATCATGTGCATTATTCCAGCAATCCAGATCACAACATTTTACATAATTCTTTGTTTATTCATTTTCTCCGACAGTCAGTGAAATTATGTAAAACACACTCGGCAAGTGTAATAGCATGCGTATTATTCCAACACGTTAGCTTACTCGGAGGCAGAGTGTCCCATTTAAATGAGAATTACACTTAAATGTCACATGGGTTTATCTAAATTTATAAACAGTGCATTTATTATATTAAATTTGGGTGAATCCTGAACCACAGCGCTCCGAGGGGTTGTGACTTCCTAATGCTTATTTAAATTGTAAACGCTTCCTTCCTTTCCTCTCTCCTTTCTGTATTATTTACCAAGTGTGTTTTTTTGGGTTTTTTTCTGTCTCGTTCTGGGAGTTGACATGGCACCTGAAGAATTGCTCTTTGAATTTTCTCACAAAGAAACATCATTTGCTTTTGTGGAATTAATTCAATCATTAGCTGGCAGTTTGAAACCTGCAGCTCCTTGAGAGGCAGTAGAAAAAGAAAAAGAAAAAAAAAAGAGCAGATAATGCAATTTCTTCCATTCACGGCGGTGGGCCCTGGTCGTTCCCTTCCTGATGGGCCCGGCAATCTATCGGACGGCCAAATTACAACACGGGGTCTTCATTCAGAGAGGTGTGTGAAAGGAGCCCCCCCGTCCGCCCAGATCACAGGGGAGAGGGGCGAGCTTCACCTCATCAGCGCCCTTTGTACGCCTCCAGTCAGCTCTCATAGGAGCCATGTTTGAACTCAATCGTCGCAAGCAAAAAATATACGTCCTCCGTCTCCCGTGTTTGAAGTAAAAAGCGAGGCCTGAAGCCGCGCCGTGGCGGCAGCGCGTCCAGATGTTGGGCTGGGGTTGTGCGGCAGCCGGGTCCATCTGTGTTTACAGTGGGCTGCTTAGTGAGCGCCGGCGCTGGGGAGTCACAGCCAGCATATGGACATTTTACAAAAGGTTAGCCTGCATAAATTAGGAGCAATGGCAATCTGTTGAGAAGGTGGCTGAATGGGCCAATAAAAGGCAGCTGCTTTTACAACAAGAAGTGAAAAATGATACCTGAGCGCCGCCACACACTGGAGCATCTGTAACCTCGCTTATTCATTACCCTTTATTATGAAACTGTGACTTAGCACCTGCTAATTACAGATAACTTCATGGTTTTGTTCATGCAACTTTTATAGAATATAACATCGTAAACATTTCATGTTTCAAAATTCTAAATCAAGTGTATCTGAGATGTTCTTCCTTTTATTTGAGGGAAACTGTTACTTCAACAAGGGGATCTTTAGTTTTCTCTCGTCTTAGACTGACATCTAGTGGCCACTGACAGAATAACACCCAGAGACTACTGTACACATAACCAGCTGCACTCAAGACTAGTAATAATGGTTACCTTTAGCTTATAACTAGATACAAAGTAGAAAAACTTAACATGTTGAATCCTGTCTGAATAAATATGGAAGACAAAAACAAGAAGATGAATAGGCTTGTCACAATAAGCAAAAATCAATTAATTGCACAATAAATTAAAACAAACTAGATTTCCATTTGCATGATACAGTATATATATAATTTCCCCCTCTGTCTTTCTACCAAAATCTGGATGGCAAAAATCTTCATTGTTTCTATTTTTGGAGGATAATTTTGTTTACAGAGACTTCATAATTCTTTTTATTTGTTGTTTCTGTTTTGTTTATTTGGATATTTAAAAAGTCTTCCAGTTCCAGTGGTAAACATTTGTTAGAATTTAAAGTATATTGATACTTGAGTATGTGTACTTGCATTATTATGCCATTATTAGCATTATACTACATGAAAATGGTTTCAAAACAACAATGTTATCGTTGAACGCAATAACTTCTGGGACAATTTATCGTCCAGGAAAATTTGCAATTGTGACAGGCCTAAATATGAAAAAATTGGTTTGTTTTGTTTACAAGTTTCAGAAAATGGAAAAAGTTTGAATTTTTTGTTTGTGTCCTTTCAGTCCTTTATTTTCCTTCTTTCATATTTGTATTTGGGCTACCCTAAATCTGCATCCATACAATGCAAAAAGCCACAAAACTTTAGCAAAATCTTTTTTTTTTGTTTACATAAATATGAATAAATTCCTTTTGTCCCAGAAGAATAATTAATTGTGCACATGTGGATTCATCGTGAGGCCACACCCTCTCTCATTACAAATATACTGTTTATATGAATAATCATTTAACTTCATACTGGTACTGTCAAAATACCCAGTAACTCAATACGGCCATTAGTCACAGGGGAGCAATAGAATCAGAGAAAATCAGACTTTTTATGGAAAACATTTACATAAAATGAAGCAATAACACAAAACAAAGAAGTGCGACACAGGGAAGAACAAAACAAAAGAAATATTGAAACTAAGAAGAGGAGAGAGTTAGACAAGGACAGATACAAGCAACACAATAAAGAACAAACACCAGAAAGAAGGAAAAATTGCAAGAATGGAAAGAAATAGAGACAGATTATCAAATGAAGAGAAGAAAGACACAAGAAAGAAAAGTGGCATTTCGGAGATAGAACGTGAAGAAGGGAGGACAAAACAACTAGCCAGACTTGAAATACTGTTTGAAATAAGAAAAAAGAACAAAGGGAGGATGGAAAAAAGGACAAGATTGACACGGTGGAATTTACTAATGCAAATACTCTTCTCTATGCTTCTTCCAGGTTGCTCAGTAATGGCAGGTCAAACCAAACTAAAACCAGACAGGATCAAGAGATCGGTAAGTGGATGAACTAACCAGATCACATAGATCCCGTGATTCTAGAACAGCAGGTCTGTCGTCCGAGTCAGAGGGTGACCAAAGCTCTAAGATCACACAGCTATGGTCGTCCTTTCAGTTCCCTTCACTGTCCTCCGCAGGACCAACTAGTCTGTCAAATTAGCTTTTAAATTCTTGTCACTTTGTTTTAGATGAACTAACTTTAATATCAGTCATTTTTGAAAATGTAATTTCAAAAAACATTTTGAAATGGGTTTTTTTAAGGAAAACTCCAACCTCACCATGTTTGACCTCTGACCTCCCGACGAAACTGATCACTGGTTGTTCGTCTCTTGATGGAAATATCTGCCTCAAGCAATTTAAATGACAGAGTCATTTAAATCAGAGTCAAAGGAATTATCCTTCCCTCTTTAGATCTCAGATGATTTGAGAAATTGTATTTTATTTCCTCGTTTAAACAGCTGTAGAGATTTTCTGTGCAGCGTTTTGAATGCTGTCAGAAGAAGAAATAGAGAGGAAAGCTAAAAGCATAGCATGAATGTAGCTTAACATAGGCTCATGTTGAAAGCTACACCTCTAATAGATTCAGCCTAATCTGCTCGTGTTTGCTCTTGTCTGAGTGTTACCTCTACCACTGTGTGGGCGGTTAGGATTGATTAACAATAACAGCAGCTGACTGAGCAGGAATAATTCACCAAAAACAAAGCATCTGGAAATAAAGAGGGCCGCCATGAGAGACCGAGGCTGAAGAACCGTCGCTTCCTGTCTTTTCCCATGCCGCCTAATTGAAGCTTTGTCACCGAGACAGGCGGCAGGGGGAGGTTCAAAGGCTAACGGGGTCCGGCAACAACACACGCCTCGCCGCCTTTGATGTGGGCAGTTTCCTCCCAACACGCGGGCTTTGATACAAGAGGTCGGCGTTGGAGAGGCCTTGCTGGACACAGCGGGTATCTGGGAAAAGGAGAGGCCAGGTCATGATGAGACGAGAGGGACGTAAACTAGGATTATCCACAGGCGGGGATTCATATTCGGCGTCAAGGGACCACGGTAAGCAGAAGGAATACCAATCCCATCGTTTCCTTCAAATGTTGAACATATCATTCAATGAAGTCTGCTCCAACTGGAAACTTTCGTGGTGGAAGGTTGGTTCAGGACCCAAAGACAGGAAGACCCTGAGCAGTGGTACTTTTTGAAGGTAGCATTTATGATCAGTTCAAAAATGTCTAGGGGAAGACCAGACAAGAAAGTGACTTGAGTTTTGGGGGTGGGGAGTTAGGATCAGGAATCAAATCAAATCAAATCAAATCAAATTTTATTTGTATAGCACATTTCAGCAGCAGGGCATTTCAAAGTGCTTTACATCATAAACAGAAAC
>CAEGAG010041428.1:0-15520 GCA_903067065.1 Brachyrhaphis terrabensis
TATATGTATGTATATGTTTTCTTTTATTTTATAAAAAAAAAAAGTACGGACCCCGTTATGCATAACAATTTAAAAGGGTTTAACGTAAATAAAAATGGAAATAGTAATAAAAGTTGTCTTTCTTGTTTAAAATGCATTTGAGGTCTGAGGGAAGATTTTATTTCACCCCAATCTGTCTTTTGTGAGTGGTATTTTAAAGTGGCCTGACTAATAGTTTTTCTCGCTTTTCTTAACACTTTCTCAATAACTTCTACAAATTGTTGACTGCTTTTTTATGGATTATTGCAGCTTTAAACGGCTCCTAAATTGCTCCTGGTTAAATCCCCACTTTACTACTTTGTACCTTCTTTTTGTTGAAGGGTTGAACCATTTCTAAAAGAAACCTTTTAGAAGACTCTTAGAAAGCATAATTATCCACAAAGATATTCTTTAAAGATTACAGGGAAGTCATAAGAAGCTGTACGTTATCTTACTTTATATTCATTCAAATTGATACACTCAATAATTGTCATACTCTATGTGTTGCATATGCTAACCTATAACATAATTTTGACCTGCTTCAGCCACGTTTTAAGATTGGAAAGGAAACAAATAATGAACTAATAAAAACAATTGTTTTGAACTTGACTGACTTGCAGTGTATGAGTTGTACATGTTATCCTATTAGCATCATACTGACTTCCTACTCAAACCACATTTGAAGGTTTAATGTCACTTTTGAACTTTTATAGTAAATAATCTTGACAGAAAATTTGAAAAAGAACTCTCTTATCTTATATGAAGCACTTTTTTGTTATCATCATTTGTGAAAATGTCTATATTTAGATTGACTGTTGATATTCCTTTATTTTAAAAATAAAAATAATATAATAAATAAATAATAAAATAACTAAATGTGACAAACTAAAATAAACAATTGTGATTGATAAGTATAAATTTTATGCAAGGTCTTGAAAGTGCATAATTAATGGACCATTCTAATGTATTAGTAAGAACAATATTTGCGCATTTCCCCATCATTTTATTTCAAATTCTTATTCCTGCCATGAGAATGAGTTCAGTAAGATCGTTTAAAATGTTTTTGTCGACATCTTCTGGTTGATGTATGCCACTGTGTACATTGATTAAGTCCGTTGGTTCTGTCAAACTGCCAAAACAAGCTGAAAAACGAAATTCGTGTGTATTTAATTTCGAGAACACGTTTTGATTTTTAAGCTAATTTACATTTTGATGTGTAGTTTTAGTTTTAGTAGTTGGTGATTCTGGAACTGTAAAACTACTAGAAGAAGAAAAAAGCGGAACCATTGCTGGAGCTTGAGGATCTTACCGGACAATATTTAACTTGGCTCACGCTGTCATAACTACAAATCGAGGGTCTGTAAAGCTCTTTGTGGGAGCAAAGTTGTCAAGCCGAGGTAGTCTTTTCACGCTTTTTGTAAATTAATAACTTATGTTTCCGTGATCACCCACCAGGTAGGAGTATTATCTGTCTATGTAGTGTTTATTATCATTGTTTTATTATTGATTAGATTTCGATTAACATAGTAGTGAGTGAGTTGTTTAGGCTTGCATTTATTAACAGCCTTGCCTGGAATTAAGTTATAGAAACACTAAGCTTCATTTTGAGTATTATTAGAAAAAAAAATCTTCATTCCAACTTAAGATATTAACATTTATATAAGTTGTTTATAACGGCATTCATGGGGCCTAATTAATGTAACATTTTCATTCATTACTCCCAATTAGGCTTACAAAATGGAGGAGGAGGACGATTGTCCAGAGTTGGTGCCCATTGACAGCCACCCTGGTTCCCCAGCTCGGCAGATCCCCGTCACCATCATCACCGGCTACCTGGGTGAGATGTGGACTAAATAAGAAGATTAAAAGCTCAGACAAAGCTGTAGAACTGTTAACTCAGACCGTTTAATATCATAACGGTCTGAGTTATGACCGTTATGAGTTATCATAACGAGTTACGATACGAGTGTAGCACCTTGGAAAAGTACTAATATCCCTTGAACCTTTTTACATTTTGTCATTTTATTTTATGTAATGGGCCAATAAAAAGTAATTCCTGGTTGTCCAATTTTTTATTTTTATGTTTTTACTATATATATATATATATATTAAAAAAAAAAATCTATATTCAGTCTTTGTGAAAGCTCTTTTCAAGTTTTGCCACAGATTAGGTCTGGACTATGACTGGGACAATCTAACACATGAACATTATTTGATTTAAACAATTCCATCGTCACACTGCCCTCATATTTAGTGTTGTCCTGCTGGAAAGTGAACCTCCTCCCCAATCTCAAGCATTTAGCAGATTCTAAACACAGACTCTTGGTCTGAAATAATAAATATTACTGATGGGACTTGCATATGTACCCTTGTGTGTGGACAAAACCTTAACATAAAATTAATTTCTTTACAGGTGCTGGGAAAACCACACTGCTGAATTATATCTTGACGGAACAACACAATAAGCGGATTGCTGTCATTCTCAATGAGTTTGGAGAAGGTAATTGAGGAGAAGAAGTGACATAAAGCATAACTGAAAACATATGCAGCCTGTTTAGTAGGTGGTTGAGTCACATCTTGCATTTGTGCTATGAACAGCTAATGTGCAAAGAAAAAAGTACGGTATGTTACTTCATTGGACTAATATTAACTAAAATGGGATTTGTGTGTTAGGTTAGAGCTAACACAGGTGAATGAAACAGGAAAATGTCTATGATTTACACATGAATATTTATCTACAGGAAAATGCAACTGTGATTAGGAGCAGAAAGCTCACTTGTGGTTCTTAATGAAGACTGAGTGATATGTTGTTTTTTCTCTTTTTAAAACCTATTTTTTTAAAACCTCTTTTTAAAACTTATTTTAGTTTTTGAAAAGTTATTAAACCTAATGAGCTTTATGTAGCTGAAATACAGGCAAAAATGTCTATTATAAAGTTTACAGACCCCTGCTCTAGACAATATGAGATTTGAATCTGTTTATGGAATACACAGATAAGAAAACCCCACCTTAGTAAATGGTTTTCACTGAAATGCTCTGGATGTTTAAAAACTGGTAAAATATTTAGAAATGTCATTTAAGCCTTTACAGTACCTCTGAAATATGCCTATCCTCTGTTCCCCCCTGTACCTCCTTCCCCTTCCTGCAGGGAGCGCTCTTGAGAAGTCGCTGGCAGTGAGTCAGGCAGGGGAGCTGTATGAGGAGTGGCTGGAGCTGAGAAATGGCTGCCTTTGCTGCTCTGTCAAGTATGCTTTGGAACTGCAATTCATCTCAAATGCACTGATAAAAATATTGACTTTTTTGTCACAAATATATTTTAACTAAAAAAATTACATGGAAGAATAAAAATATTTATATTCTTGTTTATTAACATTAAAACATATTTTAGTTTAGTATCTCTTGTGTATGTATATCATGTTTTAAAAAGTGATGATAGTGTGAAAGAAAAGGATGTTTACCTCTAGAATTTGTTGAATAGTTTCTCTTAGCACATGCAGCAATAACCAACTACTTAATTCAACTTCCTCAGATCTAGGTGCTCTTTTGTAAAATACTCAGTCTTGTGCAGCTTTTTTACAGAAAAAGAAAAAGGCTTCTGCTAATTCTCCCTCTTAATTAGCAAACATAGTCAAAAAATTCAGTGTCACTGCAGAGTCTAATTTTTTTAAAAGCAAAAAAATGTAATATAATAATAACATTTAAATTACCCTATCAAATTGATCTATAGTTTATTTTTGGTTGTCCATGTTTTATTTCAACTGCCCAGTAATTAACTGAAATTTGAACAGGAAACATTTTGCAGATTCGTCATCCTCCTACTGCTACTGAAATAGCAAATTCAGACCCAAAGCAGCCTACTGATCTGCATATCGGTGTATAAATGTGTGCATCTTTGTGAGTGCAATTGCTCTGGTGGTCATTAGACTGGAAATGTTACGTATGAAATCAGTCCTGTAACTATTTTCATGTACTTACCTTAGCTAATGAGTGTAAGGAAAATAATGTAGTCATCATAGTTCTTGCCTTATGGGATTAGAATATTCTGGATAAACAGTCTTAAATTTTGTAAAACATTTTATCTCTCTTTACTAACAGCTAAAAAAGGCATTAAGCTCACTGAAACTGATTTGAAAATATCTGTAAACTGTTATTGGGATTTTTTTTTTGTGTGTACTTAAATTTGCTTGTTTTATTTTAAAAAGATGACTTCTTCAGTATTTTTCAAATCAAGGCTTTTACCTACTCATTGTTATTGCTTGATTCTTTTGCTATTTTTCCTTAGGGACAACGGGCTCAAAGCCATTGAAAACCTGATGAAGAAGAAAGGAAAGTTTGACTACATTCTTTTAGAAACAACAGGACTTGCTGATCCAGGTAATGCACTTGAAGCTAAATTCAGGTAAGATGTTATAAATTTGTGTTTCCTGATTGGCTGATTGTGTTATATATAAGTGATGACCCCAGGATGTCCATTGAGTTCTCCATCACTGAGCTCCTATTCTAACCTTAATTTTCACAGTTCATATTGTCTATTTAAACATCAGTCACTTAACTTTACTGCTATAAATGCAGCAATGTACCTGTTTATTGATCTATGTAAACAGACACCAATCTGTATCTAGTTGAATGGTATGTTTTCTTGTCTTTGTTCTATGTTGATGTTTATACTATCTTAAACCATAAAAACGTTCCAGATGTGGTGATTAACTCCAAAGTTAATCACCACTTAATTCAATTAAGAAAGCATTTTATTGCATTTATTTTAAAGGGAATGTTAGGAGTGATATGGAAGATTTTTATTTTAAGCATCAACAAAACCTTATTTTTTTTTACATTGTATTTTTCCTCTCCTATCAGCACTTAAAGCTTTGGGTTTTCTAAAATTTTCAGTTTAATACTATTAGAATAAAAGATTAATTTATACATGTTACAACTTGTACAAGAGTTAAACAAAAGGGGAAAACTGTGTTTTCTTCATTTCAGTTAATTTTGAATCCATCTTTTACTCTTATTTTTTTCTTTTTGTTTGTGTGTCCAAATTGATAGTTTCTCCACATACTTTGTAAATCTCGCATCAAAAGTTGGACATTTTCTGACAAGCCGAAGATCACAGTCATGTTGGTTTGACAGCAACACCAAGGGGAATCCTGAAAAGCATCTAATTGTCTGTTCATCTCTTTGCTGCCAATCTGGAAATGAGCTTTAGGCTATTAAAGGGGGGTCATTGTGGTGTGTCGCTAAGTGACAGGTGTCAGGAGGTAGCGTCACAGGCAGACACTCGCTACCCCAGCTCTCGGTCAAAACAAACAGAGCAGATTCAGACTGGGGCTGGCCTGACTCTTCTTCCTCATCATTGGCTCGTTATGGCCCCCGACAGGCCTGTCATTGGCTCCGGCAGCGCTGTCAGTCAGAAAGACTCCAGGGAGGATTCTCCTCTGTTCTTTCAAACAGGAGGTTGGATGACTTATATAAAACATGCCATTCAAAAACTGCATTTGCATTATGCATCCATCAAATATTCGCAATTATTACTTATCCTCACCTGACAGTTTGACAAAAGTGCGAAATGGAAACAAACCAAATGTACTAGAAGGACGTGAACAATTGATGGCTTCTGAAATTGCTTTTATCTGGTTTTCTGGGCTCTGCCTGAAAAAAAAATATATAGTTTGGATATAGAAAATCCCAAAGTAGATGAATTTCTAAATAAGAGCAAGCAAACATCAAGTCATTTCTCTTCACTTTAAGTGAGAACAAAAGTAAATGTCATATTTTCTATCTTGTTCCAGTTGCATTTCTTCTTGCTGGTATTTTTTTTTTTTACATTTTGTTGAAGTATTGTTGTCCATCAAACGAAGCACAAGACATCATTTTCTCTTCTTCTATTATATTAAAATCTAACTCTAGTTCAGCTTTAATCTTCCCGTTTTTCCCTCCTTCTTCTTTTTCCTAATATACCGACTCCTCTTCGCAGGAGCTGTGGCCTCCATGTTTTGGGTCGACGCAGAGCTCGGCAGTGATGTCTACTTAGATGGTGAATATCTGTTTTTATATTTTAATTCCTTGTTTTGTGAGCCCCTTTGTTTCAACCATGTTCCTGTTGATGCGGGGTGAAGATTGAGAATCCAAAAGTAGTGCCTCATTATGCATGATCCTACCTCCACCCTGCTTAACAGCTGGTAGATCTTAGATTTGAAAACTTTACGCAGAGTCAGCCAAACATTGTTGCTTTACTTTACAGTTCAGTATTTGTGTGAAGCTGCTAAATTTCTTTGAGCCTAAAGGTGTCACTTTTGATGCATGTGGTTCTTTTTTTGGTCAGCATCCACTGAGTGTGCAGCAGGCTTGTTAACCATACACTGGAACCATTAGAACAAGTAATGTTGAGCTATCGTAGGTGGACCTCAGTATTTACTACATTATATTTAGTTTGCTCTCAATTCCTACTTTTCTTGTTTATTTGCCTCACACAGAATGCTCAGCTGCTCTCTCTGTCCCGGCTCTTTCACCAAGTCCTTTGTTCAGACTGGACAACTCAGAGAATCACGGACTGACACTGAAATGGAGCTTTGGTTCAGAACAAAAAGTGTTTGATTCATGCTTTGATATTTTTTTGCTTGTCCTACTGCAGGAATTGTGACCGTCATTGATGCCAAATATGGGCTTCAGGTATGTGATGGAGATGTTTGTTTTAATAGTAAGATAGGATAAAAACTCTTTAACCGTTCATTTGAGAAAAGATTATTCTGCTGTAAATTCTTTAGTTTAGTAGTTTTTTCTGATTTTCACAATAAAGCAAGAAAAAAGTAGCAATTTTGCAGGTTTAATCAGGCAACCTGAAAAGATTTGTTATATTTATTGTGGTGCAGCGGCAGAAGGAGCTGAGATTTTATTTATTTATTTTATTTTTTTACATCCACAGCGGTTTGCTTAACCTCTGAGATTCTTGCATTCCCCTCCTTTCAATGAACAAACACATCCTGCCTCTTTTGTACTACTTAAAAGGAACAAGACAAGTGACGCCCAGATAATGGGCTCTAATTTAGAGGTGTCATGCTCAGTGAAGTGACACATTTCATGGCATTTTGTGAAGCAAGATGAAGGGAATCCTGACAGATAGGAGGGAATCAAACTCATGTTGGCAGAGTAATAGATATCAGAGGAATGACCATTGCTATGGGGCTGTCATGTCTTCTTACCTGCCTCCCATTGCATTTATTTTTTTGATATTGATATAAAAATACCACCCTCCTCCCACACCTCCCTGAAATTTACCTATCTATCTAACATATTGTGTTTCTCTTGTGACGGTATGGGTTTAATATAATAGGACTCACCTTTTTATTGAAGTTCTAGTTCAAGTTGTGGATAAAAACTCCAATGGTTCAAAAATCCCAAAAGATAATCAGTGGATCCATAAAAATGACATTAAATATAATTCTACTGAAAATAGAAGATTTTTCTATAGGAATTTGACCAAACCATCCACACAACAGCAAAGTAACATAAAGTTATTAATTAAATTACTAAACTATGAGTTTCAACACAAAACCTGTAAATTACTCAGGTGAGTGGGTGGGCTTATTCTGGCCATGTGTGGCTGAGATCATCACAGTGATCTTAGTGATTCATGCAACCCTAATGTTCTGTTATCACACTGTCTTGACAAATTATTAAGACTCCTCAACCCTGTAAACTTTGAGCTGAGCTTGAGGTATTTTGCGAAGCAGAATGGGTTAACATTTCAGCCTCTAGGTATGCTCAGCTGGTAAAGACATACTCCAGTAGAGTTGCATCTGTAACGCCAGCAAATGGTGGTTCTGATTACACACATTTTTATTTGCAAAAACCTTTGACAACAATATACCTTTGTGGTTCCACTTTATAATTTCACACTAGTTTGTGTTGGTCTATCACACGAAATCCCAATCCTGGTATTTGTACGGATGTCTCCTATAATACGGTAAAGTCAATTTTGAGAATTTGTGTGTAACATCTTTATTATTTCTTCTTTTATAGCAACTAAAAGAGGAAAAAGCAGAAGGACTTGTCAATGAAGCATCCAGGTCTGACTACTGAAGTTTATCTATTTTTGTTCTTTTTTTCCACTTTGCTTCTCTTGCTCACTAAATACTATCAATACAAACAATTAAAAAGCAATAGTTATATTTTGGTCAAAGCTGAAAACCCTCAATAGTTCAGCTTTTGAACTATTGAGGGAGTGTGTCTATGACACACCAGTGCTCTATAATGAACAGCCCTGATCTGAGTTTGAAATTCAGCTTACCTTAATTTGCAAGAAATGCCAGTATAAGAAAAACTCTTTTTAGCATTATACAAAAATAAATTCAAGCATCTAGATATAAATTTTCTACTTTTTGTATGAAAAAAACCACTAAATATCTAATTTGCATGGTTTTTCTCTGTTTTACATATAAATAATCTTCACAGCCGATCTATCCCAACCATGCACTCTTTAACTCCTACCTAGTTAGCTAGTTTTTTATATATGCAGTCAAAATGATGATGGTGAATTGCTCCATCAACACACTTCTGAATCATTGACTACTATTTTTCTGTTTTGCTAAGTTCAGATTCACAAAAGTGGGAATTTATTTTTTACTTCATTGGAACTCTGCAAAGCTCATAGTTTAATGCTCTGTTCTGTTTCTGAACATATGGCACAAACAGAACAGAAAGGAAGAACATGTTTGAGTTGCCCAGTCTGAAAAGAAACTTTTCTGCCTCCTCTTAATCCATGTCTTTATGGAGAAAACCATGCTGTTTCTTTTTCAACCTACAGTATTATTCTTGGGGTTGCTCAGCTCTTCTCTTCTCAGAACCTTGCTACTCTTCAAAATGGGAGAGATTAGAGAACATGCTATTTAAGTCAGGCACATGCACTAAAATATTTTTTTTCCTTAACTTTTAAAAAACATAGGGATGAGTTCAAAAGCTACCTTAAAACTATGAATAAAGCCAGCTTTCAGATATTAGGTCAATTATTGCTAACAAGCGTAAAAAACAGTTTACAACCATGACTGGGCAAAACTTTATCCTGGTCCATTATTACCGCTAGAACAGTGTTTCTGAATTTTAAGAATAAAGGTTTGTTGATGGTAAAGGAACCTTTATCTTATTCACTCTTCTTTGCTTAATATCTTCTCAGACAGGTTGCTTTTGCTGACCTCACCATTATCAACAAGACAGATCTGGTGGAGGAGGAGCAACTGAACCAAGTTCGAGACACTGTCAGGTCCACAACAACTTCTTACAACCAATCCTCCATCACTGATGTGGGTTTAAAAGTAAGGCTGAGCTGTCAATTCGAATGATCGTAATTTTTCTTCTCTCACCTCAGGTCTATAAATGGTCTTGTTAAGATTTTAGAGACCCAGAGATCAAGGTGAGTCCCTTTTTTTTCAAACAAATAAAGGGTCATTCTCTGAGATGAGGTTAAGTAGCTTTTTCTGTGGTCCAGCTATCCTGCTGTGTTCATCATAACTCTCGCTCAGATCTTTGTATCAAAGATGAAGCAGCTCAGACAAGGAGACGTGCACATAAGCAAACACAAACTACAGCGCCCTGAGTAAACATCAACCCCACGTTGGTGTCCAGTTACCCACAAGTCTTTGCTCTCTGACCCCGGGGCCTGCAGGGTGGCTCCATGTTGAATGTGCGTACACACAAATGCGTGTGTAGCAGCCCGCAGAGGCCTAACACACGGTGGTGTAAATGAAAGGTCGGGTGTGTTTGGACTCTGTGCCGCCCTCCTGCAGAGCTCAGACCTGGGTGAACAGATGAAAGGCCGTTCAGCGAGGGGTTAATTGAAACAGTATTGTGGAGGCATTTATTGTTGGTTAGTTCTCGTTGTTACCTTTGAGGTTAGTTTAGGACCAAAGCTCAAATTATTCTTGTGGTTCGTTTTAAGTTTAAATGAAACGGAAGAAAATGTTATCCTCTTTGCAGAGTGGATCTCTGTGACGTTCTGGATCTGCATTCATTTGACTGTCAGGACGGAGCAAAGTAAGTTTGGTTTGCCACTTTTTTATTTTACTGTTGTTCAGGAAAATGTGTACAATTTAGTAATTTATGTACGATTTAAGCTTTACTTACTTACAAACTCTACTGCAGTAATGTACTAGTTATATATTTACTAAGGATGTCTATTTTGAAAAGTGTTGCTGATGATGATCTGACTCACTTAAGATTGGACATGTACTGACTTCTTTAAAATAATTACTTTTCACATGCACTAAAATAATGCACTGCATTTAACATCTGCTTTTTCTTTGAAAAATGATATGTGTCCATCTTCAGTAAATTTACATCTGTCTTTTACTGATGGTCTTTTCATGAAGCAGAAAACATGATTTATTAAAATGCTAGGATTCTGGTAGCTTGTTCACTGTTTTGACACAAGCTGAAGTGAGTCTGCTTGTAAAAATTTTCAGCTCACTTTTAATTGTGTACAGAAAAAATGGACAAGAAAAATTGTTCTGCTGCATCATTAAACTAACTTCATCAAATTGAATAATTAGTATTTCAGCTGCTTTCTGCACAGCGTTGTCCCCAAACTGACATCTGTCGGCGGACAGTTTGATTTAACAAAGTAGTCAGTGTGAAGATATTTGATTTTCCCTTATGTATCAACACTTGAACTTTTTCTTTTATTGATACACTTAATTTGTGGGAACAAAAAGGTCTGAGGAATGCTTCAAGACTAAAAAAATGTATGTATCTTGTGACTTCGGTATTTATCTTCTAAAACTATGCAACATATGAACTAATAATATGGCGTTTTTGTAAAACCTGCAGGGTAAAAATATTTGTATTCCATTGTTGGCTTTTGTTACTAGTTTGTCTGACAGCAGCCTTTGATATTGCTGCTATGTTTCTCTCTAATTAACAGACTCCTTTTTTTTTTTTGACTGACCGTCCCCCACATTACACCGCAGGACAGTCATCATATTGTATACCCCAGCTGAATCTCATTCTCATGAATAGAATCGATGTTCGTCCCTTCATATGAATGAACCGACCGCCGCGTTAAAGCTCCCTTACGTGCCCCAAGTCAGTGTCTCTTGACCAGATGCAGAGGATTAGAGCTGTGTGTGTCCACTGGCACCCAGTGAGCCCCCCTTGTCCCAACAGATAGCTCCTTTCCCCCTGCCTTTTGAGTCTTTGCCCCTCCTCGTTTTTCAGCCCCATGCTGGTCGTTTGAAACCCCCTTTTCCCCCACTGCTCTGCCTGTGTGGTACTAGCAGCATGGAGGGCTAAAGCAGCTGGACACAACATTTAGTCTCCTTGTGAGGTCAGATGGAACTGGGGTAATAGTTTGTTTGGGAGCTGTGGTCAGTATCCCAAAGGATTTAATTGCCATTTCTAAAGCATTCGCAACTCCATTTAGGGATGTCATTAAGCATCGACACAAGTAGAGATTAAAGACGGAAGAAAAAGTTCTGCTGTAGGTGGGAATTTCAAATGTTTTCATACTCCCACACCTTTTATTTTTAATTATTATAGAATTTAATTTAAAAAAATAATGAATTATATGTTATTTTTTTAACTAAGCAAGCATCTTTAATATTAAAGGTAGTTAATGAAACATGAGTTGCAGCGTAAAGCTCAAACTATCAGAAACAAAAGCTTGGTTTATCTGCTCGTTAATAAATCTAACATAGCCTAACAACTTCAAAATGTTTCTTCAAGTTGTCAGGTGTTTAAAAATAACGTTGGATGACATTGTGAAACACGTTTTTATGTCTATGTATTTCTCTGATCTGAAAGACTCACTGAGAAGCTCCAGCTTGTGAAACCGACCAGACCACACCTGGACAAGGTTTGTTTACACCGATCTGAGTTTGCTTTGTGCATTTCTGACGTTGTTACCATATTTTTAGTTTGTTCATTTATTTCAGCACATCGTTTCCTGCAGGATAAACAGGAATGCGCTCTCAGAGCCCTGCATTACCCCGGGGCCTCAACACTTTAGTGAAAACTCCCGCCCTGCTGTACTTTTTGTGTTGCAATCAACTTGATGCGTTTGATGTTTTCGTGTTAGATTACAAATGGAGTCAATCTGAGCTAAAAACAACCTAAGCACTGTTTGCACCTTTACTCTAGACTAGCAAAAACTCCCCGGCCACATTAAACTTTTTTAGATATTTGTTACTTTGAAACCACAAATTTCAATCTCTACAGCAAGATATCGCATTATTTTTTCCCAGTGAGGATGGTGGGTTTTCAGTTTGACATAAAACAGAATAGATATTTATGTATTGTGCCACGGTGAGAAAATTCTACTGCAGCAAAGGGATAGGTAATCAAAGTAAGTAGGTTCACACATAGATAGAATATAAAATATGTAACAACAAAATAAAGGATAAAATGCTGCACAACGAGGTGAAAATTTCAACACAAATATTATATAGTTATTAAAGAATAGCGTAGTTCAAATGTGCAACTGGGTAGGTTAATGTTTTTAAAAATAGTTGAGAATGTGCATGTATTTTTGAGTCTTAAAAAGCAAAAGATCTTTTACAAAAAGTGACTGTGCAACAGCAGAGATATGTGGACGCCAACAGAAATGTCAAATACCTGTACTCTAATACATAGGGGTATTGAAATAGAGAAAATATGGATATGTGGATATATTGTATATAATCCCAATAAAATACATAGATTTTTTTTTCTTGTATTTTTGGAAAGTATGTGGAAAGTTCAGACGGAACAAAATATTTTTGTAAGCCCCTCAAAATGTTGTCAGTCATCATTTTTATGGACCTCTTTAATATTTTTTCACATAGCAGTACCATGAGAAATGATGCTCTGCTGCAGTTAGTTGTACTTTATACACATGAACTTTTATCACAGGATGAGGATAGACCGGGGTTAACAACACCATTGTTTGTGTGTTTTCTCTCAAGTTCCTTTTCCCGCATGAAGCTCCACTGTCCCTCAGATCCCCCTGACACACGACCACACCTCCACCACCACTGCCTCCATCACACCCCTCTTTTCATGTAAATGAGAATGCCGCTTTTTCTGTTGTTATACCAAATGACAAGGAACTGTGTAACCTCAGCACTAAAACCCAAACCTCCCCCGAATATCTGCAAGGTGTCCTTTTTAATGTTGTGAGGAAGCATCAAAGAGGGAGGGGCGAGCGTGTGTGTGAGAAAGATGCAAAGAGCGAGACACCGTCACTCCATTTCGGGTGCCAAATGGGGCCGTGGGTTTTGACACGTTCACTGACAAAGTCCTCAGCAGAGGCGTAAAAAGTGCATCTTTTGTTCAGAGCTCACAATTAGTCTCACTAAACTGAAAACATCTTTGTAAATAAATGTTTAGCTCCTGAAAATAAGAATTCTAAGTTATTAAAGCAGCAGTGCTATTCAATAAATTCTGTATCAAATATAGATAGAGCTTTGCATTTCATATGGAAGTATACAGTTTTATTGTCATGGTTACTATTTATGTTTTTAAAAACAACATAAATCATCCACTCCATGACATTTTGCAGGATTTCTAATGTAATACCCAGTAAAAATGTAATATCTTGTGGATATAACTGTGATGTAATGTATTTATATATATATATATATAATTTTTTTTATCACCTCCAGAGTATTTTAACTGCGACGTTTGAGGTGACTGGAGACCTCTATGAAGATGCCCTAAATACTTTCATCCAAGTAAAGACACAATCTATTATTCTTCTCCCTGTTGCCACTGGTAATTAGTTTTGGTACCATTACACTCTTTGAAACGTAAACACTCATTTTTGCACTGTGACAGGATCTGCTTTGGGAAAAGAAGTACTGTAACAAAGCAGGGGAACCCATGAGTGTCATCCGGTTGAAGGTACGGCAGAACACAATAGTTCCCCGGTGGTTTTACTATCTATTAACCAGTTAGACTATTCATTTGAGGCAGCTTAATGTTTTACTTGTGACTTGTGTGTTTTCAGGGTATAGTATCATTTGCAGGCAAGGCTCACCAAGTAATGCTGCAGGGGGTCCATGAGCTATATGAGTTAAATGAGACTCCACAACTTTGGGAGGAAAACCCGCACACAAACAGGCTTGTCTTTATAGGTAGGTAAGCTCACATACACACATGTTCACACACATCTTGATGCCTTTTTAGACATTGTTGCCAGAAAAATTTATTAAAGTCGTTAATGAACTTGAAGTTGTTTTTGGGGGGTTTCAGTGAATTTATGATGTGATGTTTTCGATTTTATTTCACAATAATCCTTTTTAGTCATTTTACTATAGTCTTTGACTTCCTAAAACATATCCCACTAAATCATCCTAAATTATCATTTTATTATTAGTGTTACTTTTTACACTGATTAGTGTCATTAAAGTTGGTTGTAGAATGAAGGTTGGATTTGCAGGTACAGTTCCTTGCAAAAGTACACAGACCCATTTGAATGTTTTCTCATTTTATCAAGTTGCAACCACAAGCTAGCATTAAATTTTTATTATTGAATGAACAATATTAGCCACAGAAGCAGATAAGAGGTCTATGTTGACTCTGGAGGAGCGTTGGATCTCAGGTGGGAGAATCTGTCAGTGGGACAACTGTTGTTTGCTTAAAACCAAATTGTGCAACACTGTAGCAAGAATAATATTCTCAAAATTGTAGAAACACTGCCACTTAAATGTCAAATTAAATTTGGCCTTCATAGAAGAGTGCTGCACATCACCCTGCACAGATTATCACCATAATGAAAGATGGCAGTAGCAGCATCATACTAAATACCGGTAAATCCTCTATGAAAACCTGCACTAAAGACTTGAGTCAGGTGCAGAGATCCACTCTCCAGCAGGACAACAGCACTAATCCAGAGCTTCAAAATAGCAGTTTTTTTCTTCCATTTGACAGTTATTCTCTACTTTCTATCAAACTACCACAAAATTTCCCAAAATACATTGAAGTCCTTTATTGTAGCAGAAATGAGAAAGGGTTTGAGGTGTATGTTCAGTATTTTTCAACATGATGGTGTCTTTATTCTGCTGTCTTAAATAAATTTTTTGCCTTTACTTTAAATTGCAGGAAAGAACCTGGACAAGAACATCCTGCAGGAGATTTTTATTTCTACTGTTGTGATGGATGGAGTAAAAAATAGTTTTTAAGCTCCTTTGTGAAAATCTCTGTAGTTGATTGTGTAGTAAAAAGGTTATGGCAGATTTCATAGAACTGATTATGCTTCTCAAACTCTATTTTCTTCTATGGATGACCGGATGGAAGAATAGAAAGTAAAAATAACAGCATCTTCTTTAACTTGTGATATTTAATCACAACCTCTACTAAAGAAAAAGCTAGAGTAGGAAATAGTGAAAAACTAAAGTGAAAAAAGTGTTTAACTCCTAAAGGATTAAAGAGAGTGATTAACATATTGCACTTTTTAAATGAAACTTTAAATGAGCTTGCCAGGATTTACATTTCTGATACTCAATTGGACTTGTATCCATATGTCAGACTTTTATCA
>CAEGAG010041434.1:0-42324 GCA_903067065.1 Brachyrhaphis terrabensis
TGTATATATATATATATATTTGTTCTTAATTAAAGCTTAAATAAACCAACTTTTAACTGACGCCCGATTTCTTTTTGATGGTAAAAATAAAATTATTGTTTTTGGCCATTCTTCAAATTAGGAAACACAAGTGAACATAACACTCAGGTTTACACACATATGTTTCACCTGACATTTTCAGAGAACTTTGAGAAAAAATAAAATCAATAGCTTTTCATGAGTCTTTTATCCCACTCTTAAAAATAGGAAAAATAAGAGAAAGTGCCATTGGAAAATTTGTCCTTTTTAAGAGCACACGGCATCATTAATTCTAAAATACAAGAAAACTTTAGCTAAAAAACCTGGTGGACTTTGCCGTAAAACATCCACCGAGTCTTCCAACAGGATAATGATAGATTCTGGGAACAAACAAGAGAAAAACAACATCAGGTCTTTTTGTAATCAGAGGTATGATGCATTCAAAACAAACACTCGCCCTGTGTTTCCTCTACATATTAGGGTAGATCACAGAGTCTTGCAGAACGCCACCTGACGTGACGCGTAGGTTTTCACACCGATTTCTGCGTTTCACAAAGAGTTCAGCCAGTACGTGAGGGATCCTAATTTCGCTTTGGTGTGACTGCAGATGTAAATAGATATCGTGTTAGAAGGAGGATTAGAATGGGAGCGTTGCATTTGATCTTCAAAGAGTCGGTGGGTTTCTTGGTGTTTGGGGTAAAGAAAAGTGCAGCCGGGCTCAGAAGAGAGAGAGAGAGAGAGAAAAAAAATTAAGTTAAACTTCTATTCATTTCCATTACAAAGACAAGCTCCTTGTTCTCATTCTCGGTCATCTTCACCTCTATATCATAACCCTCGTCATCCACCGTGTCGGTCCCTTAGAGTAAATCCTTACGGATCGCCTCTGACAGCTCGGGCTCCTTTAAACTGCTACAGGGTGGAAATAAAAAGGAAGGAGGAAATTATTCTTCATCAAATGGCATGTAAGTGCCTCGGCTTTCGCATTTCACTCAGCCTTAAAGCAGACAGGTTGCAGGGCATTTTTGAAGATGACTTTTAGAGAGAGTGATATTTAAAGCAGGAAGAGACGTTGTTTATCTGTGCGACACGTGCAGCAGCTAATCCTGACGCTACATGCAACACAAGGCCTGTATGGAGTCTGTGAAAACATGGAGCAGTAGTGAATAGTAGGCAAAAGTGCTCTAGGAGGATTAAAATGACTCATCCAGGAAGTTACTAAAGATCTCAAAGCAACATGTAAATTGCTGCAGACCTCATCTACCTCAGTGAGGGTCAGTGTTGATGCATGTAAAGGCTTTATCTCTAATGAGAACTAAATTATTACTCGCAAATGTTGGATTGGAAAATACTGTATACTCTTTGTTTTGTTTTTTTAATTAACTAAGCTCTTTGCATTCATTGTAATTTCATTAAAAAAATATGCCCACGTCTGTCAAGTGACATTTACCCAAAAGTAGGTTTTGGTGCAGTAAAATGTTAATCTACTGGAGTTGGTGAAATAAAGAAAGTTTTTTTTACTGAAAGAGTGATCTGAATTCTGTTCTTAATGCTGAGAATGCACCTGTATTTCAGTCATACCCCTCAAAAAGTTCTTCCTTCAATTACACCGCGTTCCAAATTATTATGCAAATTGGATTTAAGTGTCATAAAGATAAACTTTTTTGTTGAGCGATTTAATTTATAGATGGTGTTGTGTGTCAGGGCTCTTTGAATCACTATAATTAATTTCAGAGAGCTGGGTTGATTAGTTCGTCTGGTGAGCTCAATTAAAGGAAATCTACTTAAGAAGGATGTTCCACATTATTAAGCCACATTATTAAGCAGGCCACAGGTTTCAAGCAATATGGGAAAGAGAAAGGATCTCTCTGCTGATGAAAATCATCAGGTAGTGTAGTGCCGTACGACAAGATATGAAAACAATAGATATTTAACAAAAACTGAAGCGTTATCATCGTACTGTGAAGAGAATTGTGGCTGATTCAGAACAAAGATGGGTTTGTACAGATAAAGGCATAATGAGGAAGGTTTCAAATTAATGTTCTGGCATGGCTTAGCCAAATTCTAACCCAATACATGACCTTAGCATGACCTTTAGCCCTTCACAAAAATACAATTAAAAGGCAAACATGCCTAGACCTAATGTCAGTTATCACCAACAGTTAATGACAGCTGTCATGTCCAGTTATTAAGGCGTAGGTGTGTTGACTTTTCATTTTCCCTGTAAAACTTAATTTCAAAATGATATTTTCTGCAAGTAAAATTTGAAACAGAAAAATAAAGTCTGCACAGCACCGTAGTTGAGGTCAGGGCTTTTCAAACACCTTGTATTATAGCACTCCTACCTGTTCAAAATGTGTTCAGGACCAACATTGTGCTGGAATACCAAACCTTTGTGCAAGTGGCACAAAATTTCTTCCAAGTACCTGAGAGGAGTTTGGGTCAAGAAGGTTTAATCTCGCAAATGAACAGGGGCAGTGTTTGACCAAACAAGAATAACACCTTCAAGGTTCAGAGCACTACCAAGACCAATACCGTACCTCCTGGTTTTAAAAGCAACTGATCCATGATTTATTGGGTCCGTCCCTTTCTTCTGCTCGACCTCTCTTTCAAGTTTCATGAAGTTCAGCCAGAGAGCACTTGCACAACCTTTCACAGTGCTGAGAAATCAGCAGTTAAACTCATCACCTCCTAAAAAAACAACAAAAGTAACACAGCGTGAACTACACCCAACAACCCACGAGGCAAAAATTGACTTTTGTCCTTTAGCATGCAGTGTTTACATGACTTGTTGCTCTTCTTTGTTCAGTCAGTGTTATGAAAAGATATTCGCCCCGCTTACAAATTTCTTTTGCTGGTTGCTGTTATTGAAAATGTCTTCGATCGCTAACCAGAGTAAATCTAAACTGCAGTTTTTCAAATTATTATTTACTAACAGAGAAAAAGCCGTGCAAGAACCAATGGTGAAGTTCCGCGTTCAGACTCCCTTTCTTCTCTGGAGGTCGCTGCATTGGACATAACACCTCACTTATTTCACAATACATCCTTTTCAACTTCCTTTTTACTCTGTTAGGGTTATTCTAGTTAAAGCAGACATCAGTTAGATCCTCACCTATTTATAGCCTATTGCATTGTGGCTATATCTAGAATCTTCTATTTTCCTGTCACTTTTGACATCAGAAATGTTTCTTTGTGGTCTAATTTCAACACAATAAATTCCAGTCAATATGCTTATTTTGTGTGTGTTCTCCTAAAGTCGTTGTATTTGTCGGAGCTTTCTGCAACCCTGCAGACCAATCAGAATTGGATAAACTTTTATCAATATCAAATCTAATACCAACATATTACACTTGATATCCTTACTAATATCAAATCCATGTATTCAGCAACCACATAAAAAATACTAATGTCAAAATAATTATTTGCCAAAATGGGTAGTGTGCAGCAAAGATACAGTAGAATTGGCACCATAAAAGAGAGATTTGCATGGTGCCTGCCACTAGGTATCAAAATTAGTGTTTTGAATAACAGTAGTATGTTAGTTTAACATTAACTGAATCTACTATGGTAATAGTACATTACATTGTCGTGAAAAAGTACTTGCAACACTTTCTGATTTACTATTTTTGTGCATGTTTGTCACACTTCAGTGTTTCAGAACAGCCAAACAATTTAAATATTAAAGTCAATTTAAATATTAAAGTAAACACAATATGCAGTATTTAAATGATGGTATTTATTATTTACCTTTTGAAACATAACCTGAGTTCACTGTCTCTAGCTACCCTGCTATAATGATTGCCACGCCTGTTCTCAATCAAAACATGCTGAGATTCAAGGAAATTCAGGAACGACTGAGATCTATCGGCCTGGAAAGGATTACACAGAGCAGTTATCCACAAATGGTGAAATCAGTTTAACAAAAAGACACAAACCAATTTTACTACCTAGCAAACAAACAAACTACGCCACCATTGACCAGTCATTACAACAGACCCATTAACTACCCCATAGGTCAACCAACCATCTAACCAAGTATCCAAACAACCCTATACCTAACCAAAACACTTAAGAAAGTGTCACTTAAGACTTAAAATAAGCAGAAATTTGTAGAATGACAGCGCCATTGCCCAATGTCAACAACAAACAGAAACATCAAAAACACTAGTGATGACTAACTCAACAACAAAAGCATTCTTTTTAATGAAATGCGTGATTCAAATACAGTGTAGTGTGAAGGGGGAAGCAGCGCCCCTAGTGGTCGTCTCCCACTAGAAGAGCACCAACATAGTGAGTTAAGGAACTGGCTGGCTTACAATACACATCTGTTTCAATGCACCATATGGTTTTGATTACATGATCAAGAGATTTAATTATGTGATTAAATTACTTGAAAGTTATTGGTGTTGTGATACATGATCGCATCTGTACGAGATCATTTTCAACAAGGTCATTAACAGACAAATATGTTAATCACGTTGTGATGTCTCACAATTATCCAACCTTACCTTTTTATCATTGCCTTTTTATTATCCACAGACACGCGAGCGAAAACGTCCGTGATCGGCTCTAATTCAGCATTCCTTGCAACTAATTGAAGAAGCCAACCGTGCAGGGAGCACAGATTCTCAAAACGCCGCGGTCTTCCAGTCTCATTGGCAGACTAGTTGAAGATCCAACATGCTGACCTTGGCCTGCCAGTTGCACCTCGCCCCATGATTTTTCCCTCAAAAACGCTATTACCGCCTCCTCTCTGGGGACCAGCATGACAAGATCCTCACTGAGCTCAGGATAAAAACACCTGACCCTTCCTCCCTCATCACACACAGAGATGAGGGGACCGGAGTGGGGAACGAAAGTTCATCCTGCGGGTTAATAGGGTCTGCGGATGAAATCATGTGTATGATGGAAACAAAAAAAAAAGAAGAAGAAAAAATAGAGGTGAAGACGTTTCATAGAAAACAGACACCTCTCTTTGAGTTTCTCTCCCATCCTGTCTACTTGTGTGGCCGATTGTCCTTCAGATGTTTTGAAGGAGAGACTTGTGGAAGATAAGATTTCATGCTGTAATTGAGGCTTAGGGAGCATAATAAGCCGTCAGTCATGGTGTCTGCTGTACCAAAGAGTCGCGCAACGCTGCCGAGTTAAGAGGCCATCTACTTTAGTGTTACCAGCGTGACATTTCGCACTGGGACTGAACTTCTGACCTTCATGATTACACATTGTTCTGCTGGTTCTACTGACCTTATTATCTCCTCTGAGTTAAAACAGCCACATGCATACACCCACGGGCTTTGAACATTCTCTCACAATGTTCAGAATTTCACATAACAAAGATGACAGCTAGTCGCAGAAAGGATGCAAAACCCATTTCTTTCCCTTTGCGAAATAGAAATACAGAGATGTTTTATATCGCAAATGAATAAAGAACAAGAGGAGGAGGAGGAGCAGAGGAAGGGGTGATGAAGGCAACACACCATTTTACAAGCAGGCGATCTGACACCAATAAAACGCTGCATTATTGGGAGGATTACGAGCTCCGATAATGTAGGAGGATATGAGCCGCTGGACCACCCTGAGAGACCCGGAGAGGTGCTGTGCCAGCAACGAGAAACTCAAATGAAAATTCAAACAGCAATCAGGCGACTGCAACGACTTGACTCGTTTGTGGGCGTCACTGCTGATGCCTGAAATGAAGGGACTAATGGCTAAAATGATAACTCGATGACAACAGGCGAATTATCCAGTTGGTTAGTACAAAACCAGAAGTACAGCAGCACACCGAAGAATAGTTTAATCAGCTTTAGGAGTCCCTGGAAACTTGATTTGGTTCTGCTTCTGGTGTTTACTTCTGAAACTGATTTCAGACAAATGCGAGAAACACATTTTAAAGATGATTTAGCTATACTAACCACTGTAGCTTTGCTTTGGCTGCAGAAACAGTACTTATGCTAAAACTCACAAGGATCCTGCAAAGGCAAGGTTAAAAGCATACGGTTGAATAATTTTACATCTTGCCAATTTTTATTTTTCTATAATTAATTGGCATATTCTTGGGTATTCAAAATGTCACAAATTATGATTTATATACTTACATAAGTTATAACCAGTCCATATCACATTATTTTTTAATGGAAGATTCTAAAACAGGCAGGAGTCGGGCCAAACCATAAGGAAAGTAAAGGTTGTAAAACAAAGTGTCCAAAATTGAGATAAACAAGTATTGGCAGCAGAGGAATCCAAAACAATTGGGTAAAAATAATAATGAATAATACGATGATGTACTAAATGCAGAATACATCCAACATGATGAATTGGAAACTGGTGACAGAACAGAACCAAAGTTCTTCAAAACTTAGCATAGAGTACTGAAGGTCAGGGTCAATAGTTCACCGTCACTACGTGCTCATATAGGAGTCCGCTGAGTTTCTTTAGATAGAAAACCCTTTAACCAATTTGAATAAACTGAAATCGACTGCATTAATTTTTTTTAAAAAAGTCTGTCTATACGGTTGGACTGAATTGACTTTCTTTTCTAACGGGCCTTGAGACGGCATTCATCGTGAAGTTGCGCCATGTAAACAAACTGAATCGAATTGATAAGATATCCATGTCAGTGTAAATCTGATGTAGAAGTCTTTGTGTAATTGAAATGCCGGCTTTGTCATTTTTGAAGGATGCATTCAAATTTACGCCAGCACATGCTTAAGTATACACACCTTGAACCGACACGCCGCCTGGCTCAGAAATGCTTCATTTTTTAAAACCACTTTCAGCTTTGATTATGACATGCTTTCATGTGCCGCTCACAACATCATCAACATAGAAGGCAACAAACTCAGAATGGAACATTTTATTGCTTTCATAGTTTTCCTTTTCACCTTGAGTTCTTTTCAATACCACCTTCTTATTTTTGAGATGTCATCCTTTAAAACAACATCCAGAGTATCAAAGGATCAAGATTAAGACAGAAATTGGTAGGCTATAGCTTGATTGTTTTTTTCTTTTGGATCAGCTAGCTATTCACCAAAACACACCGCTACAAAACCTTCAATGCTGCATAGCTCTACAGAAATAACACAATCTGTTCCATCTATAGTAGGGAACAAAAACTGAAAAAGTATGCACTTCTAAACTTTAGACCACTGCAGCACTTTATTCCCGATCAGAAGCAAGACCTCAATCCTCAACGCCAGCTGCTCAGTTGGACTGGGGGCAAATTCTTATTCAGGCTGCCTCTCACCTACTCTATCACGCTAAGATGTTGCTTCTATCTGCAGAAGCTTCTTGAGTACTTCATACAAAAGCAAAAACGCGATGGAAAGTTGACTTAAGTGTGGAGTTTCTGGAAATTTGGAATTTTGCCTCATGAATGAAATGAACAGAATCTGAGACAAGACCATGGTGATTCCAGCTTTTGTAGGAAAAATATTTGGTTTTTGGTTGCAAAGGGACAGGTTTTCTGATGGAAAAGATGACCGTTATCCCTTCAGCTGGTCTAGTACAATACACTAGGTAAAAATATGTTATGCCCCCTCCTTAATCTGGTGCCAAACTTCTCTTTCCAACATTTTTATGCATGTTTTGTTGAGCAGATGCAAAATGATTCCACTTCATTACTACTAGCAGGACGTCTAAAATGATGCATCCTGTCTCAGACAAACTGAAGCTCTCTCAGTTCTGCTGCTGATGGAAATAAGTCATGTCTGGTTTAATGTGGCAGTATGGGAACATGGCAAAACCCTAAATTCCTTTACATGTATGGAAGGAATATTGCAGTGCAAATATATTTTTAAAATATATAAAGTCCTAGGGAGAAGTTATTAAATGATTTAGTTGCTTTGTTTAAAAACTACATGTTTAGAGTTGCTTTTAACCCATAATCACTGACAAAATGTTATAGTTTTGTTGTTGATTTCTCAATTGGATGATGTTTTTATAGTTTTTTTATTTTTGTGTTTTTATGATCTACAAGCATTTGAACTGCCTTGTTGCTGAAATGTCCTATACCAATAAACTTGATTGGTTGATTGATATATTATTCCTTGTAACCTGTGCAACTTCAATATTTGCAAGCTACTCAGCCTTGGACAGCATCCAAGCCTTTTATAGTTTCTCTAAACACAAAAAATGTAGATCCAGGAAGCACAGAGATTATGGGTCAATTGGCAATAATCAGCCCAGGAGACGTAACCTATATGAAACCCAACCCCCCCTCCATTTACCCGCCATCAAAGACGACAGCACCTGCCGATAGTGTTTTTGGTCCGGGGGCGCACGCACAGAGCCTCATAATTGTTTAATGGTGCATTTTACGAGGCGACACTGTGAGTCAGTGCTGGCCCGGAGGCTCTGGATTCCACACGATAACACGTTGGGTTTGGTAATGCAGGGTTAATCACAGGTGGATTTCAGCTCACTGCAGGGAAAAGCATAGCTGCTCGACGTGTGTCGCTACCTCGAGGGAAGAGGCGCATCCGAAGCTTTGTGCCCATGTGTCCGACCTCATTGTTCTGAACGCGAGACATTAAAGAGGACGGGGGCGTGCCGTTCCTCCCCCTGCATATCCAATACACAGAGGATCGGCTTTAAAGGAGTGCTCTTATGCATGCAGGCTTGTTGAGAAACACACCGAAGAATGATGCACTCAACGCTTTGGTGTGGCAGGAATCCATACACCTACGGTATATTTTGTTCTATGATCAAAAATAACTGTTCCGCAGCTGTCTGTGTGCAGTGACGCAGGGTAACCTGACACTGTCCCACAGCACTGCTCTGCATGAGCTGAACTGCTCCCTGTAGACCGTCCTCCAACATCCGTCAATGAGCTCTCTCTAAAGCCTTTCACTGCGCACAAGACGCAGAGTCTTAATGCAAACCAATGAGCACAAGCTAAACCAAGTGTGCAAACTTTGTAAAATATAGCATGCACCACTTGTAGCTGTACAAATAGCCTTTAACCATCACATCTGATTATGCTGCAGGTGCAGAAAGCTACAGGCACCAGCAGCAGTCGGCTTAAAGCATCACTTTACCTACAAGAAATATCTGCTTATGGAAAGATGTCAGTCTTTTTCAGAGATTTCTGATAGATTTTTAATGTGTATACACATGTGTACTTGAATGGTTCAAGTATGCTTGAACCACTGCTAAATATGACAAAGAGGTACTTGTACCCATTTTTTCCATTAATATTTGCTTGAGTTGGTTTCTTTTACGTCACAAGAGTCGCTATTACAGAGGTATTCTTTAGACGCTATTTCTGTGCCCATTTTACACTAATGGATGCTGTCGTCATTTCAGTGCCCTGTCCTCCTTAAGATCTTTGTTCTGCTGAAAACTCAAGTAAGCTTGAGGTTCAGGTAAACAGAATTCATGGCTCTATGTATTATGGATAGAAGAGCCAATGCAGCCCCAGACCATCTTGTTAGCACCACTATGTTTGACTAAACAGTTTCACTTTTTCCTAGTCCATCCACACCGCTTTAATCAAACTCTAGTTCATTTGCCTACAAAGTCTGCTTCATCTGGCAAGGTGTGAATGTGCAAACTCTGATGCAGACCAAAAAAGTGAACTCTGGTCTGCCTACAAACCTAGGTCTTGGTTGAAGTGAATTCTTGTGCATATGTGAATGCCAACCTCTCCAACAGCAGCAAACAAACTGTAACGCCGGTCACCCAAAATGTGCGAATGTGCAAGTCTAGTGCTAACATGCAAAAACGTTTAAACCTATTAATTTATGATTTAAAAAGAAGAAGATTACTTTTTCATATAGCGGGAGCTAGGTTTGGATAGGTTTGCTGCTTATTAAATAAAATCATCATCATTTTTGTCTCAGGCACTGACCTGCCCTGTCTCTCACCCGACAACAACTGAGATAGCCCCAAGCCATCCTGCAAACCTGAACAAAGGCAGAGTAGGAAAGTAAAATAAATCATTGAATATTTGGGTAATGAGGGAGTATGCAGCCTCAGTGAATAATACTTTACTTCAAGGTATGCATACTTAATTCACACATTCATAATGACTGAAAGAGCTTGGAGTTCTATTTAAAAAAGAGATGACACATTTATGTTGCCTTATTTATACCGTAACCTTACAGTAACGTTTAATGGCTTTTCTCAAAGAGAGCATCCCCGACTCGATCTATTTGTGACAAATAAGATGAAAAAACAATTTCGTCACCGGACTATTTTCTTTAAACTGCCTTTAAGATGAGCTCACATTTCCTTTTTCATTGACAGATATTGCATTGCTCTTTGATTAAAGCAGTGCGATTGCCATACCAGCGCCAAAGCACTCGTTTTTATTTATAATTGTACAATATATCAGATACTTCGTCACTTTTTCAGTGACGAAGTATCTGATATCAGGGTCAGGAAGTATCTTTGTGCAACAACTTTGAGTGCAGCTTTTCTACCATCCAGTAAAGCAAAAGAAATTCCATATTAATAGAACATGTAAATATTTACAGAAATTATTAAATTAAAGAGCATAGATGATGATATAATTTTTGGATATGTCTAGTAACAGAAACAGATAAAAAGAAAAACTATGCTTCTTTGTCATCTTCACACAAACACATACTGTACATTACACCTACACACAGTGTTGCTATGTATCAGAGTTAAGGTGTTGAGGCACCTAATCAGATGGCCCGCGATCCGCAAACACAAGACAATTTCGCTGTTGCTCTGAACAGAAGTTAAAAGCTAGAACATATTAGAAAGAGTCCAAGAAAAGATTTGTTTTTTGTTGGGATTCAGTCAGGAATGAGTATGAAGACAGAGTGACAGTGCATGACGCAAATAAATGTTAACATCTCCTCAACCATACCTTAGACTTGGCTCATTTGAATCTAATTTGTGTTTGCCTGGATTTACATAATGATTTTTCATTAACCTATCTCACGGTGCTAGCATATTGCCCCCCCCCTCACGTCAATTTACAAAGACAAGCATAAAAGAAATGCACTCCATCTCATCTCTCTCTTTCTCTAGCCCTCACTTTGAAGTGTGGGTGGCGAGAAGAAGCAACACAGTGAATAACTCTGATAATGTAGCTGTAAAAAGTGCCGTCAAGAAGTGTTAAGTCATCCTGGCGAAATGTCTGTTTTTTCGTTTTTCTTTCTCCTATCAGAAACTCTCTCAATGACTCCATTTCATGAGAAAATCCGAGATTGAATCCGGTATAGCGGCTCCATCAAAGGACTGGTGAGATCAGCGATTTTGGGTGAAATGTGAACAATTGCTGCATTTTTATGGAAATTGGTCTACTACCTCTACAGTGTTATCCCTTGTCTCGTCACCGTGCAGTTCTCCCGTGGGACAACAGATTTCAGCATGGTAATGGATTTTCCTCATACCAACATGATATCAGCTCTCCTCTTGCTGCCACATTGAGCCTCTTTGATAAAGCTTGTTGCATATTTGCCAGCTTTTCTCTACCCTTAAATAAAGGTGATGTAGCCGGTGTGTATCTCGTGGTCAGTGGGTTAGAGGCAAGAGCACCTCGCATAGATCACCTGTCCATCACAAGATGTTTAAGATCATTTTTAAAAGAGCAGTTTGGAAATGATTGGAGAAAGATTAGAGAAAGTTCCCAATCATGAGGAGCAGGCAAGGCGGGTGAAGTGTCTTGCTCAAGAACACAACGACAGAGGCGCCAACATCATTCCTGTGATGGTCAGCAAAGAGCATGATTGTTCAAAGGAGGATCTAGAGGACCCTGGAGAAATTGCACCTTACATGCCTGGTTTCTTGCTTTGTGGTTTTTCTCTGACCAGCTAGAACTAAATGCACTTGTGCAGCCCTACCAGTTCAGAGATTCTGTTGCCCCTTCCATTTTACTCATTCTCCACTAAATGCTTCCAGGCACTATTACTCAAACTTCATAGATCCAACGTTCCAGCATTCACTTCCTTCAGTGTTCACTCTCAAAGAGTGAACAGTTGCTTCACTCTTTGAGATACATGGCTCTTCCCTTGCCTGGAAGACGTTGAGTCAAGTCTTTTGATCAGATTAGAGAAATTAGCACTTTTCAAGATCATTGATGATCCAAGAAACTCAACCAGTTGTTTCTGATTCTCCATTCCAGATCTTAAATGACATAGATTGCAAACCAAAGCAGGAACAAATGTTAGAAGAACATTGGTAATATTCAGTTCTGGTAAATGCAGGTTTCACATCTCATTACAAGTATTCTTTTTAATGGTATTGAAATCCAGATGATGATGCTAAATATCTTCCAAAAACTTCTAATAGATGTAAATATATATATATATATATATATATATATATATATTTGATTGAAAACCAAATACTCTTCTTTCATAGGGATTGTTTTTTCTAGAGACATCGTAATTCCTATCAGAAGAAATGTTGCTTCCAGGGAATAATTCAGTGCACACTGTCAAGCTGTCCCACCGAATGAAGGTTATTAGGCTCCTTAACTTAAATATAATATAAAAATGAGTGAAATCTGACACAGATGTGCTGTTTAACTTCCTTTTTTAAATTAATGAGGTACCCACTTTGCTTTTGCCTAGGGGCTGACAGGTAAACCCTAAAAGATTTTAGCAAAACAAAGCCGATTTCTCAGCTCTCTCGCGCCGTGTCTCTCTGGCTTGCAGACTGTCACACGGATTTCTCTCAGCCGGCCCTGAGGGATTGCCCGACCAAAGGGACTCTACACCTGTACACAGAGCTTCTAGAAGTACACCCTTAGATTTTACTCTTCCCAACTGCAGACCTCATTCTTTTATCTCGGCAAATTATTTAAAACCTGTGTCAACCTGTGTCGCATGTTGAAGGCAAGAAAAAATTAAGAAGCAAGATTTTCCACTTTGCTGCATTATGTTATTAACATCAGCCAAGAAGAGCTTAGAAAGAGGGAAGCTTCTGTTTTACGGTGCACCTTATGTCCTCGGTACTTGACAGGCCGTGAAAGCGGTAACGTTAATACATCATCCTGGACGTCTTTAGCGTTAATAAGGAAAGGTGGTTTGACAATGAGATGGCGAGATGAACTAGCTTTTTCTTGGACAAAAATGTGGTCTGATTGGTTTGATTTCAGATAAAATTGTTGTTGCACAGAAGGAGGCTCACTTCTTCCATGTTTAATTAGTGGCTCAATTTCCCATAGTTGAGCCATTAATGTACCATCTTTAATATTCTTTCACATAGAAAGTAACTGTAGATTAGTGTTTGGGTGTTTATTCCCTAATTGTAGCTGTTGCTGCCAAGAAATGTGAGTATGTCTCAGGCCTCTGTGTTTTTTCTTTACCGAATGAAGTGCTGGATGAAACGGTTGTTGCCACTGACGACAGGTAATCTCCTTGCTTTTTCTTTCCTGTACAAAGGAAGCACTTCTGTGTGTTGCCTTTCTCAACAAAACCAATGATCAAAGTATTGATGTCATTAATTGCTGTCTGTGTACTCTGTGGAAAGTACTCCGGGTTCAGTGCTTCTGTGTTTAGCTGTCTCTCTTTCCTAAACTAAATTATTTCAGCCATTAACTCTGCACTGCCTATAAATTTTATTTTCTGTAAGAAATAACTCAGACTCTGTCTCCTTTTTAGCGCTCATTCAGAGCCTGAGGATATTTATTTCTGTTATAAAGGAATGCTTCTACTCCCCTGTCACCACATGCTTGCTTTGGATTGCTCCCCAAGTCATAAACTCTCTGCAATCAGCTGATCAGCCTCAAGGATAACCTTCTACTAATCGCTGGAAATTTACCATTTTATTAAAATGTGCTTTGGATTGTATTATGTGGGATTGCATATAAATCTGATGACCTAGAGGGGCTGTTTTGGAATAAAACCACACTGGTTTAAACCAAATCTGGACACAACCGTATTTGAATTGAACCGCATTTGTTGTGAATTGAAAGTTTAACTGAATATTGCTTAAAATGTGCTCTGAAAGGAGAGTGAAAATAACTTGACTGAAATATGACTCTCTGAAGTGTTCTTCGCGTTGCACACGTCATGGTTTGTAAATTGGTTTGGCACGTTTTTCAGTTTTTTAGGATCACACAACGACGTTACAACTTTTCAATGGATTTTCAGCTCCTTTCCCGCATTTGTCTCAAGGTTATCTCTACCTTCCTGCTTTATCACAGAGGTTGGCACACTGTTTAATGTGGAGATACGAGGGGGGAAAAAAAGCCCTGAATCAGTTGCATATCCTTTGAGAGGAAATGGAAAGGCAGGAGTCTTCCCCTCCACTATCTCCCGACACACTTACAGACAACATGCTTGATTCCCTTTTCTCTGAACTGGGGCAAATTTCAAACAAATCTCCACCTGCCTATCACATCCTGTCCTTTTTCAGTTTTCACTGGGAGCAAGCTGAAAAGCTTGAAAGAGGAAGAAGAAGAAGAAGAAAAAAAAAAGCGAGGCGAGAAGAAGTAGAAGAGGAACTGTCTCGGAAATGACCTAAAAACAACTCCACGTGGACGATCTCTGCTTCTCAAATTCGCCAGGCCAGGACCATCAAATATTTACCAAAAAAGCTGTACCCGATTACGGCTCGGGGGGAAGGAGGAGGGAGGCAGCGGCGGGTGGAGTGTTTGAAATGAAAGAAAAAAAAAAAGTGTCTTTGAAAATGATTCATAAGCATCTGTGCAGCAGTACACAGGGAGCACTTTCTTACCCCGGCTTTTGAATGATGATGGGGGAACGAAAGAAAAACACTTCCTTTCTTTCCACTTGCCCTCAATTCAGCTGAGTGATTATATGGGCCGGTACAGTGTCTTTCAGTGTGACGGATGCTCGCTGTAATTCTTTCACTGTGCCGGGATCATGAGAAAGCATTTGCATATGTATGATCAGGCTGCACAATGAGTAATCTTGCCAACAAGTGTATTGATTCACTACACACGAGTGACTTAAACCCTCAAGCCCTATTTCACATAGTCTTTGCAAATTAAGGTACATTCCGGGATGTTTTGATGTTCTGGATTACTGTTAGTGGGCACATGATGAAAAAGAAGTGTAAAAAGAAAAAAAAAAAAAAGAGAGAAGGCGCTGTATAATTCATAAGAATGAGTCAAAGTGCTCAGTGGTGCACAACGAAGCTTTTTACTGCAATTGGAGAGAAGTTTCCTGCGCTGCAGTTCTCCTGCTGACCACCAGATGGCTCTGAGGGGCTCCAAGACTTGTGAGAAGAGAAGGAGATGGATTATTTCAATTGAGCGGCCTTGTAAACACACTGCTGACAGTTGTTAGAGACGATTATAAAGAGAAGGCATTGTCCAAATGCGAGCGCCGAGGAGGGGGCTGCAGTCTCCGCAGCAGAGGTGAACATTTTTGATTTCCCATCATCAAGCAGGAGCCTTTACAAAATTCCGCTGTCTTAAACCCTTCAAGCCGCTTGACAGCATAATAGCCTCGCTCACTCTCATGTAGGCAATTATTGTAGCTTTTAATTGCATTGTTGTGCGAGTGACGTCCCTGTCACTCAGCTGCGTCTGCTCGGTGTTCATGCAGAGCGTGCGGCTGTCACTCAGACCTGCCAGGTGTGCGTCTGTTCGCGTTGGAAAGCGGGAGTGGCAGCGACATGTCTGATCGGCTTGTACGCCAAAGCGATGGCGTCTGCGAGGTGACAAGATGTTGGTGATAGAGGCTGATTCGCCTTTCTGGAAGTGACACGGTGCCGCCGCTCACAAAGTAGACGTCATCCGGATATGGAAAGCACAAACATTGCTTCTCTTCTCCTGCTTTGGTGTCTTATGAGATTGCTTGATATGCCTGGCTTAAGGTCACTGATAGCTGTCCCTAAACACTGAAGAGGTCTAAATCGGAGACAGACGAGTGAAGGAAAGAGAGCTTATGGATATCAGGTGAAGAAGAAGAGTAGTCTACAGTAAACCCAAAGTTTTTGTCCATTTCTACACTACACGCTTGTTTAAAAATTAAAGTTGAAGCAGATCTGGACCCTGAAACATCACAATGACCTAAAACATAGTAGAGAGTCAAGCCAAGGACTGGCCGAGAAATAAGAAATAAGAGATAAAAAAATAAGAAATAAAGTCCCGGGCTGATTCAAAGTCCACATCATCACTGAGATGCTGTTGGGTGAGTAGAAAAGAGCTAGGCATCAAAAAGAGTCGAAACTCAAAGCTGAAAGTGAGCAGAAAGTGAACTTTCTTCAGACTTATGTCAGAGACTGGTAGATGTCTACAAGAGGCGTCGCAATGAAGTTAATTCAACTAACGGGAGTAAGACTAGCTGTAGGGCGTCGCAACTTCTTCCTTTGATTGAATAAATAAAACAGCAACAAAGTTTGATTCTGATTTTTTCATCTGTAATTAAATCACTGTCCTCACTTTCATTCATGCGAACTTTGATTTGTTTCAAACGTAACATTTAACAGGGTAAATATTATATTTGCTATGGGTGCAGCAGACAGATTTAGTTCTTTAAGTATTGGTTTATCATTGGTTGTACCTGTTGCTGTTTCCCTGGTTACCTCTGACTCCTGTAAGGGTTTTCCTTGCTCTCATCATCATAATCTTTATCTCCTTTATGAATGTTGTGGCCTAAAGCACATTGGACCCATCCTGCCAAAGCAAACTGGACCAAATCTGCCACTTACACTGCAAGGCAACCAGACCCACTGGTTTACTGCTTGCCCATGCTGCCAAACTCATAGTTGCACACACAGCTGCCCTCCAACTACGTTATCGCTGCTACACACTCTCCCACATGGTGCCTGCATTTCCAAGTATGACAGAGAAAAGGAACAGCTGAGTTATAGACTTTGGAAAACACACATGCACACGCACTCTCTCCCTCTCTTATTGGTTTTGTCTTTGTGTAAACGACAGAATATTGTAAGAGAGGAGCATCAGGCTGTTGTTGTAAGTATATAGTCTGAACACCACAAAGCAAAACCAGTTTAATGATGTCATAAACGTTGCATGCATACGATCATTGTGTCTAGAGGAAAGATTTGTGCCCAAGCTGCACAAAAGTGTGGGTGTTTGACAGTAAAATTACCAGTCAAGTGTTCTTCGCTCCGTCTTTTTCTCCTTCTTCTTCTTTTTTTTTTATTGTGGGTTTTCTTAAACGTCCTTTGCCGTTCGCTCCCCGACTCGGCCCTTCATTCAATCTCCGCGCTGAGAGACAAATAGCGGGTTATTCTGTTTCCTCATAGAGTGATAACAGGCTTCGATGGGTAGAAAGTGTAATTTGCTTCCAAATTTAAGCTAGCGTCGCATTAGCATCTCACAAGAGGCACAAGCCCTGCAGAGATGGAGGCAAGAGGTGGCGTAAAATGTCTCACTCTTGAACAACAAAAGAGCAACAATAATAAAAAAAAGATTGGTAAAGAGCAGGTAGAAACAGGGCAGCCAGTCCTGGCATATATTGTAGTATATTTTTAAGAAAACATAGGATCACTTTGTTTTTCTTTGGTTTTTATAAATAGAAGGTGGCCCTCCATCCAAAAGAAGCATGAAAAATTCTCCAATTTCTCTTTTTCAAAAAAATGATAGTAGTTTGTTTTTTTTAAATCTCTGTCCAGTGTTGACAATAATTTAGATTCTGAGTTGGTGATTAACAATCCAGTTTCAAATATAGCCCTTAAATTTGGCGCCAAATCAGAACCTTGATTCAGACGATAATTTCAGCTCACATCCTAAACTCCCCATCAACTGGACAACACAATAAGCAATAATAAAATAGCTGGATACAACCAACATAACCTTTTTCCTATTCCGTAACATAATGGTGCTCCAGGTGGTGAGACTTCTTACCAAAATCAATCTCTTAGTCCAAACAGTTTGTGCAAACATGCAGTAAAAGTAATAGTTAAAATGCTGTAAAATACTTTCTTACATCATTCATTTTTCTGTTTTTATGCATCACCAAACTCAAGAAAAAAACATGAATGTATCTCAGCTGTAGACTTAATCTGATTATTTTAATATGCAGTTCAGGTTTCTGTTGAAACACTGCATATTATAACAAGTTTGAAATTTGTCTTTTCTTTTTTGCTCTCGTTTTCAGAGGTGCTGTTCAAATAAGGTTAAGCTGAGAGGTTTATATTTTAATAATTCATGCAGAGAAGTTTGTCTTTAGTTTTTGTTGTAATACCTAGTGGGGGGGAGGATAAAAAAAGATCCTGAAAAGACTTTAGTGATTTCTCCAGGGAGAGGATGACTCCACCTCATTAAAAACAATTCCCGTCTCTTAGGCGTACGTTTTCATCATCAGCAGCCGTCGCTGGAGCAGCACAATGACGCCTCCTGTTACCGTAGCGCTTTGTAACTCCGCTGCAGTCTGTCTGACTCAGACAACCTAGACAGTGGAAGAAGAAATAACAACAAAAAAACACATCTCCCGCCCGATGCTTAGGACCAGTGTCTTACTGCTTTCCATCAGCCGTGTTTGGAGCTAGGTGTCAGAGCTTTGCAAACTTCGCATGAATATGCAAAGAACAGGGACTTGCCAAGCTGCCAAACGCACGAGCGGAGCAAAACTGGTACAGCACAGCCTGAGCTATTGTGGAGATCTGAGCCTATTCCACTGAAAAGCACACGTGATTCATTTTTTATAACAAGCCGAATGCTCAGCCGCCTACAAATGGGGCGATCAAAGAAATTCTCCATTTACTGCATTCATGCTTCCGAACTGTTGTGAATTTCCTCCGTCCATTGCCTTCTTATGCTCCCAGCTAATAGGGGTCCACCGGGGCCTAAATGTGCCTGTGAAATGCAATTTTGCTCGGCCACATTTTGTTTTCAGCGAAATGGGTCTTAATACATTCATTTTTCTTTACCATGTTCAGAAGCGCTCGAGGCACATTAGCGTGGTAGTGAATTAATTTTAGGTGCCGCTCCTCCGTTTTTCTGATGCAATGATGGAATGCTTTTACTTTAAATCTATATCAGATTACACAAACAATTACAACAATACAACTAAACGACTTATCCATTTATGTCTGTGGGCATTTATTAATTTTTCCACAAACAAGAAGTAGATCACTCAGGCTTCATTTTGAGCGCTTCTAGACCCAAATGTTTACAAAGCTACTTACCAGCACTTCTCTGCAGGGAAATCCAAGCTTTTCTTGTTTATAAGAGAGGCAGAAACATAATTTGAATAAGCTTTTAATCTGTAGAAAAATGATCCAAAAGACTCAGCTGCCACTGCCTTCCATTGCAGGACACAATCTGCTAACAATGAGGGAGGGGCTTTGTGTCACTTTGTGGCGAAACAAGAGAAAAGTCTGAGCAAGGAGAGGAAAGGCAGCGGGAGAGACGGCGAACCTGCGGCACTGCGTCGGTTTTGAAGTGCTTCAAGGAGATTAGAGGTTGCGCTACAAAGTAAGAGATACAACAATGAACGCCTCGGCTTTGACGCTTTTAACAAAGGCAGCCATCATTTACAAATGTCAAATATTCCCAGGGGTGGGAGTAATGAATTGCATGCACTCATGTGACTTTTTCAGGTATTTTTAAATATCAGCAGGAGTGAAACTTGAGAAAACGAACACCGAGGTACGAAGCCATTCACAGTCTGCGGGATTAATGAGAAATTGAAGGCAGCACTGCAATTGCCCAATTAATACTGAAAACAAAGATTGACTGAAGATGAAGCATAGTTAGCATTAGATCCATCCGTCTGTTATATGAAGATCCACCAGGAAGTTCTAGCTATTTCCAGAGGTCTCCTCCAAGTCTGAACCGCTATCCAATAAAAAGTTTCACTCTAGCTGGACTATGAATAGTTTGGTTCTAGCCGATTGGATTGTGACCATTGGCAGTGAGCAGGAGCTGTGGTCAACACTCTGATGTAATTTTGTGCATGTGCCATTGAGCGGCCAGTTTCTCTGAAATTTCTCAGTGTAGTTGTTGGTTATGGGTTGCAAGTTGACACTGTATCCTCACTTTCGCCATAATTGATAAAAAGGTTTTTACCTCAAGGTTTGACCATTATCAGCTCGCCATTTCGCCAACTTCTACAGTCCCCTCACAGATTCCACAGGCCAGCTGATGAATACGGTCTACTGCCAATCAAATCGCTTGCGTGCAATATCCAGCTAGTCCGCCTTGTACCTCCCCTGAGGTGCTTCCAGAAAACGAGAAGGAAGTATGCAGGATATACAAATTGCGACAAATCTGAACAGGGTCAGCTGGGAAAGAACCGGTTGAAGCCACACCATGGTGAAGGGTTCTTAGAGTAGATGCCCTGAACAAATGCTACTGATTCCTTTCAATTCTGAGAAACAAGGACTTTGTTTTTATCTTCTCACCCACTTGTTTATGTCCGTAGCTTGTAGAAATGTCGGGATCTGGATTCTTTTTGTCTGGCCTGGAAGTTTACTTCCTGTCAGAGCCATACAGGCTGCACCTAGTTCACCTGTAACCAAGTGCAACCCATCGGAACTGTTGGTTATAGGGAGCAGTCATTCTGCACTTGAATGTAGACCCTAAGTGGAAGTCCCAAGCCCTCTGTAAGTCTTTGATTTATGTTTCCCCCCTTCACAGTATGCTGTTCATTGGTTTCTTCCACGGTTCATTAGTGAAGCTCCTCTCATCAACTCTTGAAAGACAATCCCCTGGTGATCATCAAGACACAAACAATTTTCTAACATGGATGACTCAACCAGCCATGTCCTTTGTAGCTCCTTCCCTCACTAAAGATCTAACAAAACTTAACACTTACTTGCATTTTGTTTTCCACTCTCCAACTCTCAGTTGACCCTCTAGAAATAACTCATCTCTCCACCACAACATGGACCAACACACTTTCCGATTCAATCTGCAGTTCTCTCTCCCTTGCAGGTATTTAATTCATATATAAAAGATCCGTCCAGTATTTTTGAAAACACATTGTTTTCAAAAGTATCAGCCTACAAACGTCTTTGTGTTTTACGAGGGTTTTACTTTATGTGGGTGAAAATGACTCTGGAAACCATAACAGGTACACACAATTTGGTAATAGGCATCGCCTGACATGATTCACACGCCGATGATTCATTAAAATTAATAAACTTGAAGGCAATTTTACAGTGCAGTACGACGACACACCACTTGTCATCGTTACACTTCAGCTCACACTAATGATGTTCATTATTCTGCAGCCTCCTCTGTTTCTTGACAAGAACAGATATTTATTACCAATCAGCATTTCTACAGAGCGGACTAACGACGCAGCTTCAACATGAGATAACTTGGTTATAAAAGCTGCTCTAATGTTCTGACTATCCGTCACATAACAAGTTCATATCTTCATCATTAGCTTCGAAAGACGCGTCCAACTCAACTCGCGTCTCTTCACTAAACACGTTTCTTGCTCTTGCTGACAATCCTTCCATCCGGCAGTTAGCTGAAATGCTAATCTAATGTTAGCATGTTTACTCTGACACATTTCTGTGCAGTTAAAGCTGATGGTGTGCACAGAAAACTTGCAGCAAAAACATGTTTGCAAACTTAGTGTTTATTTCTACGTCATAAAAATTTAAAGACTAAAGCGTGTGCCTCTCCCCTGGCAGGAAAGACGACACTGATTATGCAAACTCATATGTTTTTGCTCCCTAATTTTCTGACTCAAAATAAATGTGCTCACCCCCTGCTGTAATTCAAATTTACTAAGTTATTAAACTGTTTTTTATTTTATTTTACATAACTAAACAAAAAAATAAATAAAGCCTCCTCTTGGTTTTATCCAACTGAGCCCATATGCCACAGTTTGGTTTTGAAAAGTCCTTTCATCTCAGCATGACTATTTAGTTGGACAGTTCACAGGTATGGGCAAGAAAGCTAAAATTAATCTGAATCAGGTTTTTAAGAGTTGGTGTATCACTCACCATAAATCAGATAAAAAACTGTGGATAACTATTCTTAGGACTCCAAACCCAGATTTGAGCAACACAATCACTTTAGGATTTTATCCCGTTTACTGGACCGGGACATCTCAAGCTTGTGATTGGGATTTGGTTCTTCTGGAGATGATCCATATCTCAAAGGTGCAATGCAGATGAATTGGTAAATGGAGAACAAAATCCTTAAGTGGTATAATTTGAAGTCTGTAATAGGTGAAGTACAACGAGAACCTGCAAAATCAAGAAAAACTAAGTCCGAACGTTACCCTGAACACACCATCCCCAATGGAAACATGGTAGTTAGAGTACAATGCTGTAGGAAGAATTCAGAAGGGACTGGGGAGCTGGTTTGAATTTGATTGGAAGAAAGATAAACAGAGAAAGAGGAAATACTGACAATTAAAACATGAGAGAGGTTACAATAGACCTAAGACAACGGGAGCCCCAAAGGAACGGTTTATATCAAAGCATAATCACGTGTTAGAATGGCCCACCCAGTTAAAACCATAAACCATTTGGTTATCTGTGGCAAAACTTTACATTTTTATAAATCTAATTAGAATGGGCACAAAAATTCAGTCTCTAAATGTGCAGAGCAGTAAAGGCATACCCCCAACAAGTCATGCACCTGTAACTGAGTTGACTGTAACTTGTTCTACAAGTGCTAATTTAAATAATGCAAATGCAGGCTGCACTTTCCAGACTTTTTGCATACATTCGATCCATTAATAATTCCCCCAAAAAGTCTTCCAACCAAGTACATCTAATTTTAGAAGCAGAATTCTTGGTGGGAGTGTAATAAACCATTTAAACGTTAACATCTATAAAGCTGTCATGCTGTCATTTATCAAATCTTATCAGACGGAAGCTATTAATCAAGCATAAAAGAACTGTAAATCAAGTCCAAATAAATCCTCCTGACATTTAAATACTTACTAACCTTGACATTTTGTGTAGGTACAAGCAGGAGGTCCTGATGGATGCCAGGAGACGACTGTACCCCTTTAAATCTGTCTTCTCTACATTTCAAGAAAATCAGACGCTCAGCTAAAAGAAAATGCGTGTAAGACATAAATTATGTTTGTGCTCTTATAACAACAGTGGTAATTGGCGGTCATGCAAGTATGTAATAGTAGTTATGATTGATTAAGCTGGCATATGTCATCGCAAAATGCTATCAGACAATCAGAATGTGTGAAGGTGAAAGCTACCACACAATTGCTTAGGGTCAATTTTCCCTGCTAATGCGAACGCTAATTTCAAATATGAACAGCCAATATATTATTTGCAGTTGCCAGGATAGATGGGAAACAAGAAGCGTGACCAGATGAGTAATTCTTGTGTGAACTGGATAACAGTGGGTCTGTTTGTCTCATAGATTTTGTAGAGTCATTGACTTGTTTGCAATGTCAATCTTGGTCCACAATAAAGGTTTTTGATGTATTTACTTGCTTTTTTTTATTGTTTAATCATAAACATTGACCTTTACTGAGACAACTGAGGCCCACAGTACTTTGAATGTTTTTCTTGGTTATATTTTGACCTTGTGGATAAATTTTGGACGTGTTCTTGGAGTAATTTTGGTTGGCAGGCCCACTTGTGGAAAGGTTCTCAAACCGTTTCATGTTTTTGACCATTTGTGGATAATGGCTCTTAATCTGATTCTCTGTAGTCCTATTCTGGATGTCAATAAGTTTGATTGCCGTCTGTTTTGATTTTTTTCACCGGATTGCTTTTCTAGATCTTTTAGCTTCAGCTAGTCATACAGATTCTTCTTAAGTGAGTCTTAATCGTTGAGATGTGACAGAAATCAATGTGATATAAAACTAAAACAGAAACAAATCTGTAAAGGGCAATTCTACTGAAAATTAGAAAGCCCAGAAATATCAGAGAAACAGTTTAAATGTGTCTAAAAGTAGTGAATTTCCATGTTGACACACCTGGTGTTTAGCTAACAGCGCAACTTACGTGGGAAAGTGGCTGCTAGCTAAGAGCATTACATACAGAGGTGAACTGACCAACTAAAGCTAATAATCAATTTGAGAGAGAGGTTTTATTAATGCTATTTTGAAGCAATTTTTTAAAAACAATGTAAAAACTTTGACAAAAAGCTTTTAAAAAGTAGCCAGGTTGCAATCCAAAAGAAGCAACCATTAGCTACAGTTTGTTCTGCTGTGACAAAGATTGCAGTTCTGCGTACATAAAAAGCTAGAACCATTTCCTTCATCATTCTGCATTTGCTGTGGCAGGCTGGAGATAAATTGGCTGAAAAGCCTGAGTCATGTAGATACGGTGTTTGAGGACAGATTGCATTGGGCTAATTACCATTTCAAGAGACAACAAAACAACTCTTAGCGCTTGACAAATTTAGACAATAGACCATTAAGAGCACTTGAAATCAGCGAGTTATCATCAAGACTTTTTTTTTTTTCATCCCGCCATAATTATTTTTTATTGCAAAAATTCAGGGTGGCGAAGGGAGGGCTGATAATCATAGGCAGCCAGCATGCAGCTGAGTTATCAGAGGGCAGAATTAAACTTGCAAATTTCTATCATCTGTGATTAATGCCAATCCATATTCACCACAAAAACAAAATTAATGTTGAACCCACTCAGGGAGAAAAGATGGAAATCAGGGCAGTTCCTGCAGAAGCCGAGTGCAGACGGAAAAGACGGCTGAAATGAGCATTTTCTTCCACCAGCACTTGTCGGGCTGCTGTAATTCCTCAGCTCTGATGTGTGTTTGATGCCGGCAACAATTACATGGACAAAAAGACACAAAATGCACACACACACACACACACAGAGCACTTTATTGGTATTCTTGATCGACGGTGTTCCGCTTCAGTGTAACTTTCACATTAAGTTCCAGTTGTGATAATAAGAAGGGCACCAAATGGGAATGTGTCCTAAATTTATCCTCCCATAGGGATTAGAAAGCTGTTTCACTTACATTATGGAGGGAGGGGGGTGGGGGGGAAGGTCCCAATGGGAGAAAAAAAAGAACAACCAAGAGGAATCCAACTGTGAACTTGCAGGAGCTCACATCAGGGGAAATCAGTCTATGTGAGCACCTATGTCGCTGCAGTTTAAGCACTGCTTTAGGTCAGGGATTATTGATCACAGTGATTTACCTCAAACCGTTTAGGTTCTGGCAAGGCTAAAATCCTTTTCATTTGCACAATTTCCAAGAGAGATACTTAATGCTGAGAGGCATCCGGCCTCCCTCACTCTGCTTCTGCTGCTTCTTTAGCGCTCAGCCATTAAGCTCTCCTGCCTTAAAGTGTAATTATGAATAGCGATGTTCTCCAGTTCACATATGTACAACTGGCAACTGGTAATATTAAAACATTTTTTAGAGACACAGGACATCAATTCGATCCTTTCTGAACTTTGTCATTTTTCTTTTTTAATTTAGACCTAAATTAAATCCAGTGCAACTAATTGCCATATTATTAGTACAGATTATTTGTTATATTTTGATTATTTACTTTTTAAGGGTATCATTTGGTGTTAATATGTCTAGCCTAAGCTAATTTGCTATATCAGTCCCTATTGGGTAAAACAAATCCACCAGTGTTTTATTTATTTTGAGGATAAAAATATGCTGTTCACCAAAAGCTAACATGCTTTAATCAGAAAAGCAGGATTTCATAAGAGGATAGGAAACTCTGGTTTTCCACAAGCCATGCAGGGGGAAATATCAAATGTGCGGAGAAATTCGATGCTCCAGTGAGATCAAAACTGAAGTTCTTGTCTTCCTCAACATGCTACAGTATGTTGTGGCAGAAAAGTAGCATAGCAATATTCGGTTATCAGGTCACTCCTGTATAAAAACATGGAAGCGGCAACATCATGATGTGGCGACACAGCAATACTGTTAGGGTGAGTCAAGCACACATCGTCTGGGATGTATGGTTGATCTCTGCTGCTGCTTGAGCGGATCAGGCCGGAGCCACGTCCGCATGAAGTCTAATTAACATCTCCACCATACTTACCTTCAACTATCTACTTCCAAATTTCTGGAATAACTCTAAACTCTGGGCGACATGGTTTAGAAAGAATTAGGCTCTGTTAAAGGTCAGAGCCTAATCAAATTTATTTCCCCTCACAACTGTGCACTACTTCTTGTTTGTTCATCACATCAAACCCCAATAATACATTTAGGTTTTCAGTTCTAATGTGACAAGATATGAAAGTTAAAGTACAAGCAATACTTTTGCAAGCCTCTTTACTTGAGGTACAAAGGCAATAAGGTGTGATTATCCTCTGAATGAGTAATGAAGAATACCCCCGCCAGTAAGTGCCCTTGATGATTATTGTAAAGGCTTGTTTTCCTTTCCCTTTACCGGCTAATTTCCTGCATACTGTAGTTATTTATGCCATTTCTTTGTGCGTGACTAATGCCAACAACCTCCTCTTCAAAGCTCACCTCGGCCTGTGTGTCAGCGCCTTGCGCCTGTTTTCTACGCTGATAATTGACCACACACCACGCCGCGCATCTCCATGATGAATTATGGCTCTCACCACCAGCACGTCTCGGCTTCGCGTTTACCTCAGAGATTGCATTCTTGAAGAGCCTCGGAGGCATCAGATAGCGAGGCGCGTTCAGTCGCATTTCATTTCGTGCCCGACTCATCTCGACATGACACCCCCTGTCCGGGTGACGTTTGGCGTATGCAGATTGGACTCGCAAAGTCAGAAGATAAAATATTGTTTGTGCCTTTTTTTTTGTGCATACATGTGCTCGGCTTCGGCAGATAACAATGCTGGAGATAGACAAGAGATGCAGCTTTCCAGATATGATGCCGAGCAAGCATTGCAGAATAAATGTGAAAATGAAACCAATAACGCATGTTACTACCTCCTCAGACTATATTTTCTTGTTCTTTGAGACCTTGTCTAATAATGGGTTGTTTAATAGGCTTTTCTGACAGAAGAAAAGGGCTCCCGACACTAACCAAGCCCCCTGAGAAAAACGTATCGGGGGCCAGGAAGCCTGTGTACGCTTTCGATGATAATGCTGTACCTGACAAGCAAGAAGGCATAGTTAACATCATTACAACCACACTCAGGGGAGCAGAAAAGCTCATCGTATCTGTGTGGATAAAGTTGTGTGGGTGTTCGTCGGGGATAACAACGGCCACATGTTGTCAAAGTGAAATTGTCCCCTCATAAAGCCATCATGCTGTGCCAGGAGTAGCCCCATCATCGCAGCCAATTAAAAATCAATTAATCAGCTCAAAGTCTTTGAGCCGGCTAATGGACTTTGAGTGCTTGGAGTGATAAGACCCATGGTTGGCATTGCTGCTCCTGCACCTCCGCAACAGTAATGTTTCAACAAAAAGTCCCATTTTAATCGTTGGATCTGGAGCAGACAGAAAGCAATTTGTTCAGGGTTATAAGTTAATTAGGTTTTACCTTGTGTGTTATTTCCAACTAAAACTTTGGAGTAGTTTCAAATGTGTTGTGTTGGATGCAGATTAGGAATACAATAATAGACAATGAAATTATACAACAGAAGGGGCTTAATTAGTTTTTTGCAAACAGAAGGAGTTGACCAGAGAGAGCTAACTTAGGCTGGCATAAAAATTAAAAATCAAACAGGGATAATGTTTTGATACTGTGCATTAATCAGAATATCCCGCTTCTGTTTCAGTTCTTTATGCTAATACAAATGTTTTTAATAGGACGTGGGACTTATTTATTCTGCTTGTGTTGTGAAAAATCTGTTTAGATTACAATAAATACTGTAATTGGTCTTAACCCAGTTTTATGTAAAAGATACCAGGAGAATTTGTTTGCTGTGTCAATACTTTCCAAACTTTTATGGTTTTGTTTGTACTGGTCCTTCCTATGCCTTGTATACTAAACAGAGAAAATGGTGTCCATTTTTGTACCATTGACTCCCAAAGATATTTGGTTGGCTATTACAAAGCGGCCAAATCAGAAGCAGCATCTATTTTCCTTGCCGCTGATTGGCTGTAATTCCAAGAGTGGAAATAAGGAAAGCTGCAGGTATTAGCTTAAGCAGCAGTACTAAAATAGTTTTCACAGTGGATATTGATGTGTAGTAGTGTATACTTGGTATGTGAACTATTAAAACATGAAGTTATAAGAAGTTTATAGGGGGCCTCAAGTATTTGCAAAATTTAGCTATTTGCGGGCCACTATGTGGTCCCTAATCCCTAAAGATACTGGGAGTCCACGGTATTACCAGGTCTATACTAATTGGTACATTATGTGGAACCCTCTGTCTCCTTAAAACTGTCTTAGCTACATCTAGACACCTATAGTACATGAAGTGTTTTGATAGCTTGGCATCAACTGAATGTACTATAAATCCATCCCCCTACATAAATAATGCATCTACTGCAGAGTTGTGTTTAAGCCTTCATAAAATCTGAACAAACTCCCGACTGATTTTACGTTGCTCTCATACCAGGAGGTAATATTTAGAGTTCTTTCCAGTGATTGATGTACAATCACTGTTCTGTTCCTCCAACCCCGTCACTTTGTTCATCCACAAGCTGCGTCGCGGCGCCTCGACACTTCAAGCTGCGACGTCACATCACATTTTGAAGAATGACCTTTGTCTCCGCTGCAACACGAGCTCCAAGTCCGTAGTTAATCAAAGGCGATTAGTTCAATTTACCAAGTCTGTTTGGTAATCAGAGCACGGAGGACTAGTGACGCAAGGCAGAGGTCAAACCGAGGGCCCCGTCAGGGTGACATCTGAGGGTAAAGGTCAAAAAGTCAACATCTGCAGAAATATAGGATTGTTTTCAGTCTAAACTGAGTAGATGCCTTCCAATTTTGAGTCAGTTAAATTTAGAATAAATCCCTTGATTTATTCCCTCGTTTAAAATGTCCTTACAGTTATGATCTCATGTTCCAGCTTCACATCAGTTTGCATCGCGGCGGATGTGTTTTGATGGTTACTTCATATTTTGGACACGTTAGGTCCTGCATCTTCCAACAGAGAGCTGACTCTCCCGTCACACTTACCCACTCTCACCGTGTAATGTGCGACAGCGTTCGGATAAACTGAGATGGATGTGTGATGCGACAGCTGCTGATAAAAACACTTGGCAATGATTTGTCTTCGCGAAGCTGTCAAGACTGAAAGTCTACTGTAAACCTTCGCGCTGGAACGCCCCGTGTTTCTTTGTTTCACTGGAGGGCCTGCGTCTGCAATCTCCTGTGCAGACCATTACAAGACTTTCATTAGAGGTGTGCCTCAGCCTAATTTAGTTATTGATAGAAAGTTGTTCGGCTCAGAGTTTCAAGAGCCTTGCCCAGGGCATCGGCTCCCTCTGCCAATTAAATGAAAGCCATTTAAGACCATTAAAGCAAAATTAAACAACTGAGCAAAGGGTGATTGCCACAGGTTAGAAACGTCACCGTTAAGATGAACATATCCACTGAGGAGGGCGTTCTGGGAACAACCAATCCATAATGGCCCCCAAAGCAAATTACACCTGAAGGTTAATGGATAAAGTGGGCTGGTAGTTTAAATTAACATAGTGTTTAAAAGCCTTTTGATGGTTTATCTGACAGCATACTGCCAGGTGAATTGTAATTTTTAAAAATATCAAAATTAAACTCTGACTCTGCAGTGTTACGGATATAATGTTTTAATGTAAACTGAATAGTAATAACCACTTCATATTCCTGGATATTTGTATGAATATGTAGCACACCACTTATGAGGAATGATAAGTATTTTCTTCCAGTTTTTATGTCACAACTCCAAACCTTTCCATGCCCAGATATCCACACTTTTTTTTTTTTTTTCAATTACCATAATTCCTGGTCTTTAGAGGACACCTGATGAGTTATTTTATGAAAATAAATACAAAAGTAGGTCACCTCAAGCATTTGCCACATAAGTTTGTGGTGTGTTTGTTTCCCATAGTAAAAGATGTGTAATATTAACATAGATGGAAAAACCTTATGTTATAGGAGAAAGTCTTTTGGTATTCAAGATGCCGCATGAACTGACTAGTAAACACAGTGTGAGGGATCGTAAAAGTATTGCGTCAGAATCAATATTTTTGCGAGGTGAAGCAAAAGAAAAGAACCAAGTCATATCCCCAGGGGGCGCTACACTAACCTGCAGGTGTCCATGTTGTAACCTGAGATATTAAAACAAAAAGATTTTTTTTATACATGTACTGGTAACATACACAAATACATACTGTAAATGCCCTTTATAAACAGAGCCTGAAACAGAAGAAAAAGTGTAGAAAAGTCATTAGCTGCGTTTCCACCTCAAAGTTATTTGAGAAAAATAAAATTTGACATTTTGAGAATAAATTTGAAATCAGTGCATTTTACAAAACTTAGATGAAAATACTTCTTTCGCGTCACATGACTCATGTGATCAACAACCGGAGGCTACTACTGGTGGAGAAACAAAGAAGTCGACAGGAAGTGGTAGGAGGATCATGGCTCAGATTGTTTTTTAAAGACTTATTGCATGAAAAAGATGTGAGATTTTAATTGCACTTCTTAATGCAATCACAATATTGTTTTTTTTTCCACTTCAGTTGGACAGCAACAAAGTTTTGCGCACGTTTGTAATGTAAACACATCAATAGATAGCCATCTTCGTTTCCCTCCTGCGCACTAAAACCACTAAAGTCGTCTTCTTCAGTGTCTGAACCTAACAGCCTCACACACATTTCCTCAGTCTCTCTTTCATTGTCGTTCTCTCAGTGTCACTTTCGTCTAGAGGCAAAATCTCCCTTCAGCTTGTGCTGTCGTCTTCATCACGCACCAACCTGTTTTTCTGGCTGAAGTGTTCGGGGCTTTTGAAAACAGTATTGGTTTATAGTCAAGAAATTACTGTAGTTTAAGTTCCAAACTTTATAACAGATGGGGAACTTTTTAGATGGAGGGACGATGGGAAAACGGATGAATTGATTGGACAATTTATAGAAGGTTGGATTGGTAGACAGATGATGGGCTCATTCTTGAATAGATTCAACTTATTACACATTATGCTGTGCTGTTGAGTTTAAAAGACGGTTGAATTTGCAAGGTTTCCATGTACAAGATGAGGAAGAGACTGCTTTAAAAGGACGTATAGACAGATGGTGGAAAGAAGAGCAAAGATAATGAAAGATGAAGCGAGACTACTGTTTCTGGCACACTGGATTCTCCAACTTTCCATCAAGTCTCGGGCAGTACGGGACTGAAAGCGAATGAATGCCTATTGAAAAACATCAGAGCAGCGAGATAAAAATCACAAAGGACACATAAGCAGCCCTACCTCAATCTCAGCCTCAGATCTCATTTGGCAAATGGATATCTACGTTACAATTTCCTTTGATGGGTCCGTTAAGCAGCAGAAAGCAGCATGCCGTCGCCTCAAATATTGAAATGAAGCCTCCCGTTATAAATTCCTCCACACCTGTACCTGATCCTTTAGATGTGCCTGGATTTCTATGTTATCTTTGGGACAAATTTTGATTAAACTCGCACAGAATGCTGGCTGTGCTAAAAATTACTATCAAGCTGTGGCACCGAGGCAGAATGTTGGAAGTAGCTTTGATCACGATGTTTGACCTTTTTATGAACTGCAAACATCACTCATGCAGCGTGGATAGACATGAATCTTACTAATCCTCCCAAAAAAAAAAAAAAACACACACACGCCGACAATCTTTAGCTCATAAAACCACACTGGTAAATTGTAATAATTAATCTCATCCCTCAGGAGTGCCAAGCACGTCAACAGGGCCTTTAGTTTCCCCATTCATGCAATTCCTACAGCCGTCTTTCCAGGAGGATTTCAAGAGGGAAAGATGGTTGAGGGAAAATAGAGTAAAAGCTTTCACCTGATAAGCCAGAATCTCAGGCTGGAACACAGGTACACATCTGAAAAAGAACGGAAGAACACAGTGTACTGGCAAAAATAAAAAATCCCACAGCTTGGGGGAAAACTCTGCAAGTCCCTGAGAGGAACATGAAGAATTTGGATTTAAATCTAATTTAGCATATCTGGACTGACCTGCAAATATATTTTTGCACAGATGATTCTGCCAAGAGGAGCTTACGGGGGGGAAGTTATATCAAGTTTGGAAGATGCAAGACAAGATGTCCTCACAATCTGATGGGTTTGGAAAACTTCATCACAGTCGGATGGGGACAAATATTGCTAAGTCAAGATGTAGGATCCTAATAAGTATGAATGCTGAAACTAAATCAAAATGTGCTTCAATAAAGTATTAGTTCCCATGCACACTTATTTAACTTTTCTTTCTCCTTGTAACTAACTGTATTGCAATTTAATTGTGCAGAAATTATGAGTTTAAATAAGCTAAGCTGCCAAGACAAGTAGTCACAGAGCCAAGTTGGTGAGTAGGTGTAAAGTGGATTCAGCATGAGAAGCACACTTATACACACCATTACACTTCTACTCCATAGTCACTTGCTGTCTGTTTATGGATGATTTGTCGTCTTTCAAGCCATGACCTAAAGCCATTTTGGGAAAAGACAAACCCGACTGACAAACCCAAAGAGCACAGATGATTCTGCATTAGGAATCATCATTGAAACCTATTCACCTAAATTGAGGCCAAGTATGGAACTGCACTTTTTTTTCCACTTCTGGATGTTCTCTTATATTGAAAATTAGGAAAACACAGATATAAAAATTTGGGCCAATGACGATATCCGATAGAAATACTATAACCTTTAAAAAAAAGAACACTGCTTCAGTTAAACTCCGGTGCGGCATGACTGACAAACAAATACCACGTAACCACCCACATGACATCCTCTCCCCATCCAGAAACAAATGGGAACAAGACAGAGGTAAATATTGGCTGCTCATACCGTCCAGTTTTATTTTATGGACTGACACCGATTTGTTAAAAAATGACTACTATTGTCCAATACGAATGTTACTGCATCCCTATCGGAAATAAAAGGTTCTGTGAAATTAAGTTAACATTCCAGAACTACCGTGGTTTGTTAGACTCTCCCACAACCAATCCATATCTTGAAGAGTTAAATCAAGTAATTTTAAAAAGGTCTTTAAAGTTTCTAGATACAGGAAGATATTTCACATGTCACTTTTAGGAGTGATGCAACATTTGCCCTGTTGCTGAAATGAGCTACACAAATAAATTTGATTGATTGATAGGAGATGATTTCGTCACCTGAAGCCTCTTGTAGCTTGTATTGTATTAGTGTGGCAAGCTAAGGATGTTTTAAGAGACTTTTTAATCTTTATTCCTGTCACAAAATTGAGCTTGCTCCTAGAAAACGCTGCAACTCATGATTTACTGCTCCATCTATTTTCCAAACCTCACCTATGATCATTATCCATGAGGGGTGACTAAGATCAGATAAGGTGAGGAACCCCTTCCTTCAGGGCGAGATTACAGAGTCGGGTCCTCCATTTTGAGTGGAAGAAAGAAAGTTCAAGCGTTTGATCAGAATGCAACCATGAAGTCTCACAAGCGTGTCCCTCTGGGAGATCTCACGGCAAAAACAAAAACCTACAGACACAGGTACATCCAAAAGAATGACAGTGCCAAAGTAGACAGATTTTGTCACTCATTTTATCATGATTCATAGTACAAAGTGGGATATGTCAAGCCATTACTGTGTTTCCTGCATCAACGCACCCATACACCAGGAAATTTTAGAAGACTTCATGGTTCTTTCTGCTGACAAATTTTATAGAGATGCTGGTTTCATTTTCCAGTGGGACTTGGCACCTTTCCACACTGCCAGTGATTCCAAAAGCTGCTGTCATTACCATGATGTTTCTGTTCTTGATTAGCCAGCAAGCCATCTTGAGCCCAAACAGAACTTACAGTTTATTGTCAAGAGGAAGTTGTAGAGACACCAAACCCAACAATGCAGATGACTTAAAGGCTGCTTGCAAAATAACCCGGGCTTCTATTACGCATGCCGATGTGTGATCATCCGAAGTAATATTAAAATTTTCTGAGAAACTGAAATTTCTTTTTCTTTAAGTAATGTGTTATGTAACGAGTACTATTGGTGACATCAATGAATATCTACATGCATTTGGGTGCTAAGAGTAATTTTTATTTGATGATGAGTTAAATATAAAATCTGACTACTCCAAATGGGGACCGGAATCGCAATCAAGATAGTAAAAACTGCAGAAACAAAAAAATATATAGTTTATGTAAAATATGAGCATTTTAGCGTATCCATATGCAACAGATTTGATATGGTATTGTTTGTTTATGGGTTTGAAATAGAAGTAGGAAGTGACAAAATGGTTTGAATTAGGGATCTGAAAGCCTGGTAGTGAAGTGCTGAACATATCTGGATAAGTTATAGAAGAAGAGCTGCGGCTAAAACCACTCCACTGGATGATAAAACGGCATCAGGATCCGGTCCCCATCGTGCCTAGGGCTCATCAGTGCAGTCTCAAAAGACATTCCACATTTACAATCAGGCTGCAAAGATAAAATTCTTTGCAGAGGTTTAAATCTTGAGAAATATAAGCTTGAGTGATTTCTCTCAAATTACTAAATGGTAAAATTGGCAACCTGCTATAACGTCAAATTCAGCTTTTTTTTCCAAAGAGACTTATGACAATGGCCTTCACTTAAAGTGATAAATGTCTTCCACGTCCCGAAAACTGATAAATCGAGTCCTCATTTTTCAAGATAAGGAATTAGATAGGAGAATGGCAGGGCTCTAGCAGATGGATTTAGACTTACAGTAGCAGCCGAATTCTGCAGAGTGTTTCCCTGACACTCCCTCTGACTAATGCCAGAGTTGTCAGAAAGATTATCACTCCTTTAATGTAAGGAGGTGAACCAACATTAAATCTTGATAACCGTGGCAGGTAAATAAAACTTCAGTTCCCGCAAGGGGAAAAGCTTTGTTTTTTTTCCCCCTTCAATCCTAAAGCACTTCCATCCTCCAAAATCGCTCCTTATCAAGTGAGGTAAAACGGACCTGGCCTTCGCTTTGGACTTAGACTTATAACTTCTAATTCGGATTCCAATCATCTTTATTTTCTCATCTGTGCAGGGGCTAATGCCAAAGCTAATGAGAATTAGCCGCTCAAGAGTCTCCGGCTAAGTAAATAGTATTTAATTCCTCAGATTCATGGATCTGAACTTTCATCTCTTCTGAAACCACTGTTACAAGACTGAAAGTATACAAGTATTCACACCCCTGGCAGAGCGAGGTGTTAATTTATTTTTCAACCAACCAAGTAGTTTTTTTTTTCTGTCGGGAAATGAAACAGACATCTCTTAAAAGAAAAAAATAATAATGTAAAATGTGTAATTTCTTAGTTTTCTTTTTTATATTTTCTTTAAAAAAGTATGCAAAACATTGTATATGCATATTTTGTTAATCATTGGAAAATAATTGACAGTATTATTGTATGTTTTCCGGTGGTATTTTGATGTTTTATCTTTAGTGATGAGCTCCATGTCTTTCATCATTCAAATTTTTTAGCTCCATTCAGATTGGAGATCTGAATGTATAGGGAAATTTGATGATTTATCTAAACCTAAGTCTTTTAGTGGTGGGAATAATATTGGGCTAAGTTGTATGTGTCATCATGAGGATAAATTATTAAGTTAGCATGAGGTCTAGCATTTTTACAATGTGGTGAAGTGGCTGTAGTTTTAATCCATGCGTCTCAAAGAACAGTCTGGACATAAATTTTAATAATTCAGTCAGTACTTCAGAATTAATTGTTTGTATTACTTGTTTTTTATGTCATATATCATGCAAGAAAAGGGTATTAAAAGGCCAGATCATTTTGCTTTTTGAGAAAAAAACTATTTCTTGATAGAATAATTCATCTTTTGACTGGTGTGAAAATGTATTTTTTTCTTTCCAGCACAATATTAACAAAGTTTGCCTCTGACTATTCCCTGCTTTCACAGTGAAAACCTGGAGGAAACCAGAAAAGCGTGCTGTGACAGAACTCCCTTCACACTTCAAACTTGGATGATCAGTAAATTAGCTTTTAAAATAGCATTAGCATGTCTGCTGAATGTCACGCTGAATGATTCTGCAGCACACTCGCCAGATTTTTAGCTGCTCTGCAGCTCGAAAAGGCATAAATGCATGCTGCAGACATCTGTGATCGACACCACTGAAACAACGGTTCTTTAATTTTATTCAAAGATATTATTGTATTTTCCTCAAAACAAGTTCAACATGGCATCTGCAAAACTTGCCACGTATGGGGATTCTCCTTTTGTGCTCTAAAACTATCAAAACATTTCGATCGGAGCACGAATTTCCCGCATCGACACCAACACCTAAACTCTTGAGACGTTCTGCAATATTTAAAGTGTAACTCCATAGTTTAAAGGTGTAAAACTCCCCAAAAAGTCAATGCTTTCTCCTTTTTTGTGCTTTCTTCCCTAGATGTCAGTTACAACAACAGAGATGGGTCTAAGTTATTGCGTGCTTCAAGGTAGATGTGAAACTGAGCATGTATTCATGGTGAAACATTTCAGTAAACGCCTTCTGGGTTGTAGAGATCGGTACCAAACAGATGTATTGTTGTTTTAAACCTCTTAGCATGCAGAACGGATGGCAGTTGAACTGAAGTTTCAAACTATGTTTAGGCATGCAACTTTTGGAACTGTGCCACATGAAACAATACTTCGTTTTGATGCAGAACTACAGGAATATTTCACAATTTTTTTACCATTTTTTTCTCCGAAGAGTTTTTGCGGCACTAGTGGCTATTTTTTGTGACAGTAGGCTGACAGGAAAGGGGGAAGGAGAGGGGGGAAGACATGCGGCAAAGGTCGCCAGGACCGGGAGTCGAACCCGCGACGTCCGCGTTGAGGACTAAGGCCTCCAAACGTGGGGCGTGCTAACCCCCTGCGCCACCACAGCACGCCCCATTTCACAATTTAAAAAAAAATACGTTTGGAGTGTCATTTTTAGTAAACAATTTCATATTAGGCTGGTGAAACCTGAACCTCGTGATAGAATTTTACTCTTTTCTTGTCACTGGAATTAATTTAGAATGAGGCAGGCATGCGCAGAGTGATTCATGTCATAAACCATCAACTTCACTCGGTGAAAAATAAAGAGCTTTTCTCAAAAACATTGCTAATATCTAGTTTTATTTTGTGTCATGATATTGTCTTGTTTAACAAGCTTGCCAAGTCAGATTGGGTTACCACTACCAAAAGTGTATCAAGATTAGGAAGACACGGAAATGTTTTTCTTTGGTCTTACAAGTGGAGAACCAAGGAAAAGGTTTCATGTCTACAAAATGATCTATCAGATTGACAGTACTTTAAGTGCATTTTTATATATATAAAAAAAATCAATTAAAGCCCAGACTTAGGCTCACCAGTTAATCATCTACTGCATGTCAAGTTTCTAGCTCTCTGCTATCGTCTCGTTGGTGCCAACATATTTTATGGACATCAACCTGTTATCTTTGGTCTGAGTTCACTCATCTCACAAACCCAAACAACAACCGCGACTCGGAAAAACCAAACCTTTAAACGGTGTCACAATTCATTTTCTTTCTTTGTAATCATCACTTTGCAATTATGAGATAATAAAATATAAAGTCAGGATGCAATATTGGAGGGCCGTGTGTTTCTCAAGTAATTTATGAGGCGGCAGGATGTGTGCCACCCCAGCTAAAAAAAGAAATGGAAGGTTTTACAAACGTATCAGGGAGAGGAAGACAGAGGAACAAAAAAAGAAAAAGAAAAAAAAATCCTCCAAGTTTGATTTACAACTGGAATGGAGAGCAAAATGAATGTGAGGCTGTGAAGCTGATACCTCCCATCTGCTGTGCTGTAGGACAGAGGCGAGCAGCCATCTGTGCCCGAATCTGCTTTAACATTTGCAGTTAGCTCTGAGAAACAGACAATCTAGATAACAAGCACAAGAGTATACTGTCTGCTAATATAGGAACGGCTTAACTTAATATACATTGTGCGAAACATACCCTCTAATACACCTGCCAGAGGAAAGAAGTAATTTCCTTTTTCATTTTCAATGCTCAACACATTCTAATAACTGTGTGGCGTTATTTTAGAGCAAATGCAGTGCGGGCTGTTTGACTGTGTTGGCCATAACCATTGCTCCTACCCATTCAATTCCAAATATTAGCATCGTTAGCAAGTGCAGTAGGACGTTTGCAGGGTTCAATATCCTTTCATATATTGGTATAATTTTGGATGAATCAGATGTGAGAAGAAGGTAAAAAAAAAAGCAAATCTAATCAGATCTGTCCTGCCTCACAAGGAGGCCATGATGAGTGTTTATACTATTATGGTAAAAAAAATTAGGATTAATTAGTGCATACATCTGACAAGGCGGGTGATAAACAATGTAGGGTTTTACAAGAACAAGAAGAGATTTCAGAAATATTGTAGGGGGAAACTTAAAATCTCCTTTTTAAAATGTTCATATGTATTAAAGGTATGGAGGAAGTAACATGCCCAGTGGCATATTCTGACAGGTGACATTTGCAGCCGCCCAGGGCGGCATTTTGTGGGCGTCCTAAAAAAAACAAAAAACGTAACTTGTTTTTTATAAATCGATCAAGTATTTATTACTATTTAATCCCTTTGTGCATGAAGAGTCGAAACAAGAAGACAACCATCAAAAACAGTGGTTGGAGAAAGCAAGTATAAATAAAATCTTACAGTACGTAGAGAAATAATATTTCATAACTAATTTATTCTGACGAATGGAAATTTTAACAAAAAGACAGTGACATCACAAAGTAGTAAAATACTCTGTTTTTATAACATCAAACACTTGCACAAATCAAACCATGAGCATGTCAAAAACAGACAAGCATAGTTACAAGCTGTGATGAAACTACTTCAATGCTTTTTAAATTAATTATTTAATCACATACATTTTTTTTTATTTTAGGTTACTTCAATACTACCTTTTGTTAGTCAACTCATAATAGTAGCTGGTGGCACACAATCCTTTTTTCACTCTTACTAAATAACGAATGCTATCCATTAACTATTCATACATATAAGAATTTTGATTTGAAATAGCATCACTAATATTCCGGAAACTTTTTTTTTTTAGAGTGGCCATTAATTGGCAACATTAAATCATAAGAAACAAATCATTTTTAAAAATCTATAACTTGGAAGCTGTGGTTCATTTGAGTTTCAGTTACTACTTTTCTAACTTCCTTTCTATAGTAGATAGCTGCGCTACAGTGCTAATGCTAGCTCACACGTGAACAGAAAGAAAGTGTAGATATTCAGGTTCAGACAAGTTCATGATGCTACAGCTATCATTTCTGTCTATAAGACTCCTTCAGCCACCTTTGAGGTTCCAACACATTATTGGTTATTAACAGAGAGGAGGCTAAATGTTGTCCAACTAGATGTTCTTGAACACTATAACGCAACTGTAATCAAATGCACGCTGTCGCAACAAAACACAAAGACTCAGTTAAGCAAAGGGTGAACAACCAATAACTGTACACACCACAGACAAGAGGGACAGTGAGCAGCAATGAGACGGTGAAACCTCAATGTCACAAATCACTGTCCCTGGGCTTAGCGTGAGCTTCCCCGTGTGGATGATTCACATTGTGAGGCGCAATTACCAGCGTGACATTTGCTTTTAATTGGGTTACCAATGACTCCTTTCTGAGGCAAAAGGTCATGTTCTGGCACAAGTCAAAGTCTTCTGCCGCCCATATTTTAGAGGAACGCTGATGAAGGATGAGTCTGGCAAAAAAAAAGAAAAATAAAATCACACCCGCCCTGAAAGTGACATTTACAGTCATTTACGACCTCTTTGGTAAGTGGAATTACGTCGCCCATATGGTAAATTGTATATCAGCTCCTGTGTAAACACCACAATGTCATGTGTGGGCATGAAAGTTAAACCGTCGCCAATAAAGGCTCTGAATCACCTCCTATACAGCATCTACAACCCATCAAATCGATGAATGACTTAATGTGGCTGCAGTGGATAGTGCTGCACTACTTTAGCTTTTAAACATGATCAAATCTGAGTTTTAACATGTGCTGAAAGTAATTCTACCGTGTCAGTTTTATAGCTAATGCTTTTAGGCTTTTTATGGACTTTTTCACCTCATCATAGCCACTGCCAACTTGAAGCATTGATGCATATTAATATCAGCAAACCACAGTACATGATTTCTCTTCCTTGGCCTTAATTTGTTTAAACGCTCTAACCGGCGAGGCCGCTTTAATCATCAATCACCTGCTAAAATACTGGAAAGCTTCAGCCTGCGCCAGTCGACGACAGTTAGAGCAATTTCGCCACTTACTCACTTTTTGCAATTAACTAATCAGGTCAGATACTAAGGGAGCTGGCCCCAAGGTGTTTCCTAGCAACTACGCCGCCGTGATCGGTCCGCAGCGTCGGTGTGTGTGCTTCTGTGGAGAGTGGGGGGAGAGTTACTGCCGCAGTAAACCTGTCTCTCGGCCATAAGTGATTTGTGACTTCCCACTCTTTTGCTATGTCAGTGCAGCGAGGAGAGCACGCACTGCCTTTTGTTTGCGCGAGCCCCACTTTTATTACAGGAAAGCGATTGGCAGATGGCGCGGAATATTCCTTACACTACAGCTCTCTGTTTGTGTAAAGGACAGTGCAGCTCTCACTCACCATGACAGAGATGTTTAAGGTGTTTCAAAGAGCGCCGCATAACGCATTGTATATGCTCGCGAGATTTTCCAGAGGAACATATGTGCTTAACATATTGCAGGGGCGAGCCATCCCACAAGGTCAGATCGGAACAGCTGATGTGCATATTTATATTCAGATACGATTCCCTTGTGCTTTGATATCCTAATAAAAGGTCAGATTAGTTCTTACGAACTGAAGTTTAGTCGCTACACTCAGGCTTACGTGAAATCATTAACAGAGGTAATAGGATCTGCACAAGGTGTCTTTTGCTCTGGGTTCACTCCATCGACTTTCAAAAATATTAAATTAATCATTCCACATTTAATCCTCAGTGCATGACTCAACGATGGAAGACGTCTAATTTTCCTCAACTGTAGAGTTTGCTTCATGCTTTATCATCATGGGCGACTTGACTTTGAGACCGTCAACAACACCGTTTACACTTTAGAGCTGATTTTAGGCTCAGTCAAAATGGATTTAACTGAAAACAAGCTAGCTTTAAATAAGCATTGGAAACAGCTAAGTAAAATTTTTAGAAGTTTTTGTTCTTCCAATTAACACACTTTGACAACGCTGCGTAATATATTGCTTAGTGGATCCCAGAAGTCAACACATCTTTGTTTAAAAAAGTTTGTCTTTGTCAGGTAACCTTTAAATGAGCGATACAAATAAACAAAAACAGCTGCAATAAGCGGGTTTCACATCCTTAAACAAATACCTTGTTGAATCACCTTTTGATTCAATTTCGGCATTCAGTTTCCTTTCCCTGCAGTCTGTCGGCATCCAATGTTTTGACAGTATTTGAACACTCTACCTGGCAAAACCTCTTGAAATCTATCAGATTGTGAGAGCATCTGTTGTGGCACCTTTTCTTTTGGCTAACTCCATAGATTTCTTGTCAGATTAGGCTCTGGAGCCTGACCTGACCAATCACAGACATACGTTCTTCCGTGGCGAAGGCATTCTTTTGCTGACCTCGATGCACGCTGGGACTCGTAGTGATGCTGAAAAATATCTAAAGGTGTTAGGTCAGTAGTGACTTGTATTTCAAACTTTTTATGAGTTCATTGGTCTTCATAAAGCTCAGAAGAGAATACATGTTATGCCAAAAGAAGAATGCATAAACACAACCAAAAGCAATACAGTATGCTAATCTTTTTGCCCTTTAGATGCAAAACACTTTCCAGCCTAGCAATAACCCAGAAAGTAGCTGAACTACACAATGTACAACTCTTCACTTCAGTCTACTGTCAGAAAAATACCATGCCTCGCCAAGACATACCAAACATTAGTAGAACACAGATTAGTAGGACAAGAAGAAGCCCTTACTAGTATACCTCCCATATGCAAGTCCACAAGATCATGCTATCCTCTGTGAAGGACTGCGCAGTAGAATTAGTCCCTGCACACATGGAGAGTTTTAACGAGTCGGGGCAACACTTCAAAGAACCTGCCAGCAATAAATTCTCCATCACTGTCCCTGCACCCAACAGGATTATAGATTTTGTGGGGGAAAGTAGTTGCGCTGACATCTGTGGCCATGAAAGCCTTTTTAAAACACCCATCTTGCCACGGCAAAAACAATTAATAAAATCGGTCAGTAACATCTTGCTAAAGGATGTCTTGTCTTGTCTACAAATGATGTGGACTGCTGCATCCGTCGTCCGTTGTTTCTAGGGCTGTTGTAAACGAATATTTTAGTAATCGAGTAATCTATCGATTATTCTTACGATTAATCGAGTAATCGGATAAAAAAATTTATAAAATAAACTATTGGCAAATCTGCAATAACACCAGTTAGTCCAGATCAGTCCAATATCTCCTTTT
>CAEGAG010041457.1:0-53728 GCA_903067065.1 Brachyrhaphis terrabensis
AGCTGCTCCACTCTGGGACTCTGTGGCCAACGGAGATTGAGACGCCTGTGTGGAGGCAGAGTGGGAGAGTGAAAAATGATGGATTAGGGAAGGAGAAGTGAAGTCAGAGGTGAGAAATCACTAGACAGGTGAAAAGAAAGGGATACCTTAGGTAGTGTGTGTGTGTGAGCTCTTCTCTTTTGGCGTTTATAACATCCTAATCCTGTTGATTCTTCCATTTTTCTCTCAAGACGGCTCTGCTTGTCTCAATGTTCTTTTAGGCATGAGAAAAAAAGCAAGACTTGCCTCAATTGCACAGATGTATTACTGGAACATTAATTCTTTTTCTCATCTACTTTAGTTTTAGCTTTGCATGTTTTAGTTGCCTTAATCTCACACACAGTGTGTATAAAAAGTATTCCTTGTTTTTAAAATTTTAAGTGTTTTTATATATGTGTTATAGATGGAGATGACAATTTCCCTGAGGGAAAATCCCAAAGGGATTCATAACATTTTGTACTTAACTACCTATCAATCATGATCAACAAAATTTGGCTTTATTTTCTTACAAAAACAAATGACCAAAACAGCATTTTATGTCAAAGTGGCAACCAATTTTTACAAAAATTAATGACGATTCAATCAAAACATGCAACATAAAATAAGTGATTGCGCAGATATTTACCCCCTTTTGTAACTGACTTATTTCAACAGAGGTCCAGCCAATTGGTCCTCGTATTCTCACAATAACTGGAATGAAGATCACCTGAGGGCATGTATTTGTTGTATGTCATGGTGTTTCTCTTTCTTCTGGAGTCACAGGTGGCTACAGGTGAAGCCTATAGGTGTTTGATAATCTTTAAGATGTCCCTGATAAACGTACTGTGATGGAAAAATTACAATAAGGCCACATTTGCTAGTCATGTTATATGAAATGCTTGTGAACGCTCAGCAAAAGAACTATTTGGTTATATGTAGAAGGTTGGAAGTTGTTTTCTACAGCTGCATCAGAACCAGACTGTCTCACCCCTTGTTTTGAATTCTTTATCCTTGGTATAAAACTCATGTGTAGTCTCTGCCTGGCAGAGCTTTGCGAGCTTTTCATCCAGACCTGCTTCATTACTGATTGTCCTATGAGCTCTCTGTATTGTACAATATATGAACAAACCTGAGTGAGTGACTTTACCTGAACAGTGCTTGGAAATAGTTTTTTTTCCACGACACGTACAAACCAAGATGTTCAGTAAACCTGCTGCCAGAGTTCTGGAACCCGTAGAATCCTGCCTTTAAAATTAACAGCTATACAAAAGGCAAACGCAATGTACAAAAAACTAAATATGTCTGAGGCGTTTTCAGTCATTTTTAGAACAGCTTGTAGCTACAGTAGCTGGAAGTAATTGATCGTGACTTTGCTTTAATTTGTGCATGACCCAGATTGAAATGACTTTTCAGCTGTATGACGGATTGCCCTATATTTTGGAATATAAAATTCTTGATCAGTTTACTCACTGTAAGCTGCCTAGGGGCCTGTACTATGTAGCAAAGTTAGTGGTTTATTAAGGTAAATCTGCTCAATCAGGTCAGAGTTTCTTTTTTTTTTAGTTTCATGATGTTGGTTATCTTCTTACCTCTGTCTATCAGCATGGAAACGTATGCTGGAAACTCAAACTGCTCTGAGGAGTTAAGGTTGATTAGGCTTAATAATGTGACTCTTCACAGAGTTTTATCATTACGTCTAACTTTCTGTGGTGTCCTTTTTTTTTCCTTTCAGAAGATGAAAATTAGAGACTAATGGTAATTCTTGATTTGAAAAGGTTTCCTTGTTTTACTGAGACAATTAGACATTCCTCATATCGCTTGTATTGTTTTTAAAGAATGTTCAAAAATACAAACTATATCATGTTTATTGCAAAATTACATGTCATGAGCTTTGACACAATATGTCACAATATATGTAGATTCATCAGCTTTTTTTTATTTGCAGCCAGTACTTCCTGTATTGGTCCACTCATTTTATCTTCATCTTTTTTTAGACAAATACAAACATATTCAGTGTCAGTAAGTTGAGGTAGAACAACCAAGTTATCGGCAAGCTGTTTAGTAGCTTTATTTTAGTCCAATTTTAGTACCATATGTGAGTAAGCTGTGTCCATAGTTCTTATTAGGTGTTGTGTTTTTTTTTTATATTTCCCCCAGGCGTTAACAGCAGTTATCAAACCTCTAGTGAAAAAGAACAATGCACCAACAAAGTTGATATTGCAGGATTACAGGCCAATCTCCAATCTTCCAAATGTTTAAACAGTTAAAATAGTTCTTAAAAATGACCAATCTCTGATGCTTTTCAGTCCTGTTTCTGTGCTCACCACAGTACGGGGACTGCCCTCTTTAAAAGCTTCATAAGCACAAGCTTCAAAATTTAAATATTGTGCAAATAGAAGTATGTAACTCCAGTGACTTACTTCTCACTCGCCACATCTACAATTTCTACTCAAGCCATCTCGTTCCATACATAAATCCTCTCATTCTATGGGTTATTTGATTTTCACTGAACATCATTCTTTGGGTTTTTAGTAAAAAGTCAATTGTTCTCTCTCCAGACTGCAATTTTTTACAAAATGTGTTGAAGCTTAGGTGTGCTTTCAAGTTCCAGTTAGAAAGAAATCACTGTCCTGTCAACCTTTCCTAAACAGCAGAACTTTTTTTCTGAACCTAAATGTTTAACATGCTATGCTGTGTTTAGCCTTTACCATTTGATACACAACTCTGCAGTTGTGTATCAACTTTCACTTCAGGTGAAAGTTTGACCTTTCACCTGAAAGGTCAAACTGAACAGTCTACAGTTTGACCTTTCAGGTGAACACTTGGTTACGGTCAGAAGGTCTATGATCTATGTTCCTATGTTTTATGACTTTTCAATTATATTTTATAACTCAACTAACAATGATGTTGTACACATTGATTAGAAATGGTGTGATAAAGCTAAATGAAACTGAAGGAGGCTCCGATACATTGTTGAACTTTTGACTAAGGAGGAGCAGTATTACCTTTATTAGCATGGAAGAGTCAACCAGATCTTTACTGTCGTGGGATTGCTGAGGGCGTGAAGGGAATTTGAGTGTGAATCCACATGATGATAATCATTCTGCAGGCGACTGTGGCGGAGTGGTAAGAGTAGTCGTCTTGCAATCAGAAGGTAGTAGGTTCGATTCCAGCTTTCACATGTCAATGTGCCTCTGGGCAAGGCGCTTAACCCCAAATTGCCTACCGATCTGCGTATCGGTGTATAAATGTGTGTAAAGCGCTTTGGGTGGTCAAAAATGACTGCAAAAAAGCGCTATATAAAAAACAATATTATTATTATCAGTACACCATGATCTCTAGAGTGTACTAGAGCGGTTCATAGCTGAGCGTTAAGGAGCCAGGATAAAAGTCAGCTCCTCTATATATGATGTTATGGAGAAGTTCAAGTAACTTCGTATCCTAAACTCTATATGAATGAAGGGTGGATAGAGTAAGAGATGAATAAACAGATTGGGGATTTATATGTAGCAATGTGGGGACTTTGACCAAACCGGTTAGTGGAAAAGCACCTTTTGACATGGGCTGTTAGGTCTCTGTATGACCGGTGTCAGAGCTTGGTCCACAATATCGGCAGTAAGTTTCCGGTGAATCAGTGGCCTTTAGCCCCACTGATTCTGTTCTTCACATTTTTGGACAGAATTTCTAGGTGCAGCCAAGATGTTGAGGGGCGTTTTGGTGGCCATTGGATCACGTCTCTGCTTTTTGAGGATAATGTGGTCCTATCCTCATCTATGGTCACATGCTTTGGATATTAACTGAAAGATCAAGATCCTATATCATCGTGATAGGATGAGAAGCTTGGTCATTCAGGAGGAACTCAGAGTGGAGCCGCTGTTTCTCCGCATTGAGAGGAGCCAGTTGAGGTGGCTCAGCCATCTGGTTAGAATGGGCACCGCTGTGCTGAGGTGACCTGACCCCTGGTGGTGCCACTAGTAAAGATGCCTGGAAAAAGCAGAAAATTATAGATGCATGGATGGACGAATGGATGGACTTTTAATGTATCTATGACCTGCCGTTTTAGATCTTTAGCCAGGTGTGGATTAAGAGGTCTTTCACTTTTAAAGACTATTTATTTGTTTTATTACCCCTATGTTCCTCCATAACACTGAGTTAGTCTCTGAAAATATCCTGTTATTCTGTAGTTCCCCAGTTTCTAAACTACATTACCTTCTACAGTTGAAACCTGAAGGTTTGTATTCATACCATAGAGAGCTTAGCCTAATTTCATTCAGGACTGCATGGTGGGGAACAAAGATTTTCTGTGAAAGCAAGTAAACAGTATTAAACCTTGCATTACAGCCAGAATACATTCAAAGATGGCCATGCAACTATTGATTCATGACAAACAGGAACTACTAAAGCCTTCAAATGGCCCACAGAAAGCTTACAGATGTGATCTATACATGGGGTTTGAGAGAATAGCAGGACGCATTTATAGCTGATGAGTTAAGTGCAGCTGAGCTTACTATGATTACTGAGAGTACAGGTTTAAAGGCTCTCTGCATGTTGATGTGAACAGTCCTTTCTTAAGAGTTGCAAGCAGATAAGCAGTTTTTTTTTATTCATTCATATTACAGTAAATGGAAACCAGAGCAGTTGCTCATTTAAATCTGCTTCTGTCTGTCCAAGTCCGGCCTGCTTTGGTCTACTTAAATGCTCAAGGCAGGCAGGAGACCAAATAAAAAAGATTACTTAGTGGAGCGTGTAACGCAAAGTAGCTGCAGAGCAGGATATACAAAAAAAAGAAAAAAAGAAATTGTAGTTCTAGCATTTATGCAAATAAAGAGGACACAGAACATAAAACCCAGCTGGGATAAATGGGCAGAAAACAAACCAGTAGGGATGAATAGGATGTAGTCCGGAACGCATAAAATCAGTGAAAAATCAAGAATGTGGTAAAGCTCTCTTAGCTTTACAACATAGCTGTTATAAAGCTAAGAGAGGGAAATAAACCGACACAAAAGCAATTTTTCTGAATGAACAGTTTCCAGAACCTCTTAAAGTAGAAATAGCAAACAGAAACAAAGCAGTGTACAGACTAAAACATGAGCAAAAAGCCAAGTGGAAAAGCACAGACTGCGACATCCTCATGCTCCATCCAACAAGTATGAAGTCAGTTCACTGAATGCTTGTTGAGTTTTAAATAACACATGCAAGAAAACAAAAACAAAACCCCAAAACTCATGGATTTGATCAAACTTTGATTGAAAGAGGCTTTGAGTAAAGCTTGTTCTATTCAAGCCGTGTTTGACATGTTGTCACAGGAAGGTGGATTTCACCTGCCAGGTTGACTGAGAACAGCAGAGACTTGCAAAAACTACAGTCACTGTAAAAAAAACAAAACAAAGCACACCCTCTTTATGCTGCAATACTTTAATATGCAGAAAGCTTTCCTTTTAATGGCAGCCTCTTAAAGGCACCTGTAAAAAAACCTGAAAATTCAATTAATTTCAGTGTCTTCACACCTGATAATCAGGCACACTTGGCTCGAATGAAAACCAAAGTTATGAAATAATATTCTTGCTGCACCAAGAATCCATGAAGGAAACGACACAAAAACCTTTGAAGAAGATTCCTTCTTCATGAAATGTGAACAAAAATGGAGTTGCATCATTTTAGCAGTTGTAGGGGTTCTCTTTTGTCTTTGGCAAAAGACCACAAGTCATTTCTCCCACTAGCGCTATGCACGCATGTTTGTTTTGGTTGTATTTACCCAGAATGCCCTGCGTTGTACTCCGCTTCCTACTTTGGGTAACTGTCTCTGGTCCACTTGGTGTTCACATATTCAAACTACATCAGAGTTCACTTCAACCAAACCAAGACCCGAATGGGCAGGACCTCATCCCTGACCCAGAGCGGGCACTCTGCCTTTTTCCAGTTTATGTTTTAAAAGGCAGCTGTGCTGACATTGATCTCTCTTGCTCTGCTGCTTGTTTCATCCTCAGCTGGAGAAGAACAGTGTTTGTTAATGAACATGCATGAACTGTTAATGCAGTTAAAAAAAAAAAAACATTATGTACTCCAGTTTCTGTTATTTACGGTCAATGCAGTCCTGATATCAAGAGTCCGTAGAAAAAATGCTTCAAGGTCAATTTCAGAAACAAACGTGTTTGCTTCAGTTTTTGTTACTCTACGTTTTTGCCTCTGAATGTAATCTGCTCTGAAATAAATATGGTTTTTGCTGTCAAAGCAGCGACCCCGGCCAGCATATATATGTGCGCTGGACTCACTGAGCATGACTTTAATTTGCAGGTAGTTTTCAAGTTTCTCACTCCGGGAGTGATGGCTCATCGGCACCATTAGTCACCTAACCAGCATGAGACCTGCCTGCAGCTTCTTAAGTGTGTGGCTCCGCACACCTTTAGGTTTATGTGTGTTTGCACTCATCTCGCATTATTACAGCTGACTTCCTCTCTCTGCTCTTACAATCTTGGTTCCCTGTTCACACACTCATGCTGTGCTTCCATACATCTTAGTGATCTATCATAACGTTCTAATAAAAACAAACATTCTTCACATCTTTCACCATATAAAGCTGGACCTGGTGACTCTTGGTTCAGTGTTATAGGGAGTAGAAACAGCTAGGAAGCAGCCACATTTCAGTCTATTGGTGTGTAAAATTTGAAAAAACACAATATGACCAGTCACAGAGGAAATTTTGCTAGCAAATGTATTGTAACTTCCACTTTAGCATAACTTCTGTCGTGAGTTTTTGTGTGTGGGGGTGTGTGTGTGTGTGTTTTGCCTTTTGTATTTTGTTGACTCTTCTGGGCTATCATTGTATTTACTTCTGTCCAACTTCCCATCAGCTTTATACAGCTAACACTCTTCCAACAAGTCCAGATTTGTGAAGTGCACAGCTAAAAGAAAAAAACAGAGAGTCTTCAGTCAGAGGCTTCTTCAAATTTGTTGTAATACAGACTTCTAAAGAAGATCCTTTCTGCCCACTGTTAGTGGAATTTACATCAACTCTTTGAAGAACCTTGAATAATATTTAGTTTCCTTAGTTTGATAAATGAAGTATCTTTGGATTAGAATCACTATTCTACGTGCTAGTAGATTCTTCCAGCTGACCTGTGAATGTCCGCAGCTCCTCCAGATCTACCACGACCCTCTTGGCTGTTTCTTTGATTAATGGCCTCCTTAGGCTGCCTGTCAGTGTAGGTGCATGGTGGTCGCTTTGCAGTTGTCTCATCCTTTTTATTTTTAGATGACAGATTGAATAGGTCTCCATAAGATGTTCCAAGCTTGAGGTATTCATTTATAACTTGACTCTGCTTTTATGTTGTATTTCTGATCCGCTATGTTCCCTGGTCTCCATGGTACCTTTGCTTAACTAATGAATTTTTATTTGAATATTCGAAAAGAAATGCAGCTTGGGAAACTGAAATAACTAAGCTCACTACTATTGCTACTACCTGATGCCAAGGGCGCTGCCAGGGATCTTGGGCCACATGACAGAAAATTAAATCCCCTCCCATCCCATCGTCCACCCCCCCACCCCCCTTTGCAGCGTCTGTTACAATTTTTTGAGTCTATCTAACCCATCAAAAGCATCACAATTTTAAATGCTTGCAACTACCTTGCTTTCTTTGGTCCAATTCTGATACCAGCACAATATTTACTGCTCATGAATTTTACATGTAACAGTCCACATACAGTATGCAAGTAGGTTGCTTAATTTTTTCTATTAGTTTTAGATTACTGAAGTGTTTCTCCCCACGAGCAACAGTCCTAGGCAACATGCAAAATACACATGAAGCAATCCAGACTTCTCAAAAAATGCTATGTAGTTGTATTTTATTCAAGCTTTATTCAAGTACGTAACTTTAATAAAAAATGTTTTCTCCATATTTGTTAAGGCTGTCACCATGTTGTGACAGTTTGTTATGAGACAGATAATCTGTGAAAACAATCAATCTCCTCCGTGAACAATAGCTAAAGTAATGCAACGTTCTGACCAAAAACAACCAATCAGAACCAGGAGGAGGGTCTTAGTGCTGTCAATCAACCTCATTCACTCACCACTAAATGTGCTAATGGTGAGGAAATAACTTATCGTTACGAAACTTATCGCTAGCTACAGCATAGCAAAGAGCAAGGGGAGGGAGGAGGAGCAGCCACATGAGATTGTGATTGACAGCGCTAAAACCCGCCTCCTGCCTCTGATTGGTTGTTTCTAGAGAGAACTGGAGAAAGCAGAGGAAATGCATTTTTCACATATTATCTCTCATCCCAGACTGTCACAACATAATGACAGTTTTAACAAATATGTAAAAAAAAAAAGAAAAAAAGATTTTATAAAAGTGACATACTGCAGCTTTAATTTCACTCAGGAGAGGACAGGTCAGGACGGACGTGGGTTACAGCTGCTGCTGCCACTTTATTTATTTTTAAATGGTTGGATTTTGTTAGATGGTTGGTCATGAGTTCTTGTTTGGCTTATTTGTATGCTGTCGTAAATTAAATAATAGTAGAAAAGGTAGTATGACTGCTAAATCTGAATGCTGTTTAGCAGAGATCCCAAGAGGTCCAAAATAAAACGTAGCAGACCAGAGTGTCTGTTGAAAACATAGTCATGTTTAAAGGAGCCTCTTTGTCACCAGTCTCCAAGGGAAAATCTCTACATTTCATCCAAGAACTCTCTCAATGGTGTTTTTTTCTTCCTTTTTTAAATTTTTTTACAAGGCCCTCTTCTGTAAAAGCCTGAAAGATGGGAGCAGCAATAAAAAAAATTGTATGTCTGCATTTCACATTTTGCTTCCAGCGAGTGTGGGCTGAATGACAGAAGAGCTATAAACACAGACAGCGAAGGAACCAGAAGGAAAAATAAAAGATGAAGTCGACATGCGACCTAGTCCTATTGCCTGCACTGTTTCATAAACATCATAGCTGGAGCAAAATGGACAACCTGGAGGTCATGAAGGAGCAGATGCACTCAGAATGTAGAGCTGAAGCCTAATATGTATTTACACAGTACAAACAGACCTTTTCTCTTTCTACGTGACATTGAATCAGGCTGTAGACTAGGGGTCTTCAACTACAGCCTTGAGAGCCGGTGTACTGCAACTTTTAGATGTTTTTCTGCATCAACACGCCCAAATCAACCATTCAGGTCATTAGCAGGACTCTGGAGAAGTCTGGAGAGCTTGACTGCATGCTGAGGAGGCAATTCACCCTTTTGATACGTGTGTTGGATGAGGAACACGTCTAATGGTGCGTTCACACTAGTGCTGTTTAGTCCAACTAGTTTGTTTTCCTGTAGAAAGTCCGGTTCGTGTGGAGAAGTGTGAATGTGCAATCGAATGCTGGTTCGCCTACAAACCTCGGTCTGGGTTCAGTTGAAGTGAACTCTGGTGTGGTTCGAATGCATATGTGAATGCCAAGCGGACCGGAGACTGCTCCAGAAGCAGGAGTTGAACTACAGTGCAGGGAATTCTGAGTAAATACAACAAAAACCAACGTCTAGTAGTAAAGGGAGAAATGGCTGGTGGTTTATTTTTTACTAAAGACAGAAAAGAGAAATCTTCCAACCACTAAAATCTGACACAAAAATCCATTTTTGCTTACATTTCATGAAGAAGGAAGTTGCGCTCATCTTTTCTTCAGAGGTTTGTGTGTTATTTTCTCCAGTGCTTCTTGGCACAGTGCCACCACAGGTGAGGAGAGGAACAGATTTTTCAAAGGGTTTGGTTTGTTTGACACAGTGCAGTGGGAAAGTGAACCACAGCAGCTGGAAAAGGAACAAAAGTTGAAAATTTGGTTTCCAATTAAGCCGAGTCTACCAGATTATCATGGGTGAAAACACACAATAAGACGCAGGATACTGGAATCTCAGGATCCTGTGAAACTGAGACACTGAAGCCACAGTGTTTTTTCAATAACCCCAGATCTCATGAAGTTATTCAGTTATTCAATTTAATTTCATTAAAAACCTGCATGATGCTCATAAGTTAGAATTAAACAAGTTTTTCATTTTGCATGCGTTGCATCCATTGCACAAAACCTGTTACTATGAACTCCTAAGAAAACAACAACAACAGGTAATTTGAGCACACAAAGCTGTCAGAATTTCTTACATTTAGAAGTAAAGGTTTGGAAGCAACATTTGTCTTTGGTGTTTAGCAACATTTTTAGTCAATCCTAGTAGTATACTTTTATAATGCTATGTTGGTGATCAAAGGTGAGGTGTATCTCTAGTACACCTCACCTCACCTTTCTATCTTTATTCATAAAATTACCTGGATGATTTAGTTTGCACCTAAATTCTGACTGTACATTAAGCAGTTTATCCATTAGCTTTTAGTAAAGAAATTTTCAAAATACATTTGGTAATTCCAGCTAAACTGAAACAGAAAACAATTATATTACTTTAATATCAGTGAGGAAAAAAGAACAAACTTTATTATGTAGTTTTAAAATATCTGGTTTTAACTCTCCATCTGAGTGACATTTGTTCAGCTCCATGGCTTAGTTTTAATCATCAAACTCAGTGAAACACGTGGGCTTTTTTTAAGGAAATAATCACGTAAGCACATGGATGTGTATCTATGCATCCCTTTCACTACTTATAGGCTCCCCACCCACGCACCCACAACACACACACACACACACACACACACCCCAGCAGATTGACAGTGACATGCACAACAATCACCTCAGGGAGCTGACATGGTCACAATTTATTTCCTTTCCGTCTGTTGCTTTGAAGCTGATCTTTGCTGAAGGATTAACTGATATTACAGAATTTCATCTTACCTACCCAGACCTAATACCAGCTGTACTTTCAAACCACTCATGGCGTGCGTGCGCGTATGTGTGTGTGTCAAAGTGCTCGGTCATACTTTGGTATGTTTATGCGGAAGAAAAGATGATTGTTAGGGGTCACCGAAGCTTCCTGCCAGCTCCAGTCTCCTCTGTCTGCTCCTGAATACTCTGGGCAAGCAGTCAACATCTGCTGGAGTAGCCTTTGTTGGCCTTCTTGTTCCTAATGAACGGAGCGACATTACAGTGTGTCAACACAGCACAGTCTCTTCCACATTATAAAGTCATCTTTACACATGTGTCTTTTGTTAGCTCGGGGCTTCAGAGGAACTGTGCTGACCTACTGAAGTACAGCAGATCCCTCCCTGAGGAGGAGGAGGAGGAGGGGGTAGACCGGAGGAACAGGGTCAAGTCGGCTGGGGGATGAAGCTCCCGTTTTGGTTATGGATAGGGTTAATTTAGATTATTTCAGAACTCTGGATGTAAAGAAAACCAATTTTGAAGAGTGTTTGCGGAGGTAATTCCCGACTGGAAAATGTCCTAACGCTGTCATGCTGTGACTTTTAATATGTGAGATTGCCCTGGCAGGTCTGGGTATGCAGTAGCAGAATATTACTTCAAAATATAGAGTATTGTTGCTCTCGGTTTAAATATTTCTAATAGGACCAGTAGCTGCGCTTCCATTACCAAAGTGCACAAAATTTTGTCAATTTTCCACTAATGAATGGAAACGGTGAGAAAACAACTTTCCATTTGGAAAGGCAAACACCTTCAAGTTTCTAAAATGTAATTACAGAAATATAGCAAGAAGTTTCGGATTATACATCCTAATTTCATCTATCACTACTGTGCAGATGACAGTTATACCTAATAATAATAACAGTATTCAATTGTAATATTCAAATTGCTGGTCACAGGTGGGGTTAGGGATAGTTAGGGGTTAGGGTAGTTACTCTACTTGTCTGGTCTTGGAACCAGATTTGGTCCAGGACATGTAGATACATCAGTCATTCCCCACTTTAAATACGTTTTTATATAACAAACTAGCCTGCATAAAGCACACAGCACGGCATAGCATGAGCAAAACTATGTCAGATCATGTTTAGAAAATCCCATATTAATTTGTGCCTTTTTCAATGTAAGGTGATTCACAGAGCCCACTTGTCCAAATCCATGTCAGCCAGGATTTGGCAGGGATGAGAACGTTGTAATCCATAAATTGTTTACCTGTCCTGGTTTAACAGAACTTCCTGAAAGGAGGTATGACACACCCCGAATGAGGTCACTAACCTGAAATTGACCCTGTGACCTTTGCTTGCTCCTTTGGATATGATGGGTTAGGAAGGTGAACATATTGCCTTTTTACGTGCTGGTATGCTGTTCTATGCCTGAAAGTAAAGGCTGCCTGTCCACCAAGATTCAACAACTTTCATGCCTTTCCTCAAATTTTACATGGTTCATTCTTCTACTAGATTCCACTAGATCAAAGTTCTAGTGGACATCTACCTAGTTGTGGTTCATTTTCTGTTATTTTTCTCTGGAACATGACCTTTAATTATTTGTGCTTATTTGCATATTTTTTCCGCAGCACATATCTAAAATATTCTTAAGAAAATGCAACTTTGGAAGCTGAAATGCAATGCTACTTGACATGCTGTAGGCTGGTGTTTGCAAAGCCAATTTTTTTTCTTTCAGTTTCGATACCAATATCTGAGGTTTAGCATTGATCTGATACGGAAAAATAGCTGAATTGTCTTAGAACGTTTATTTTTTAAACACAGATATTAATGTTCTGAATTACAAATTTAGTTGCTAACTCTGCACCAGTACAACACACCTAAATACAATAATTGCTTCACAAGTTTTCTTCGAAGATGTAAAAACTTTAATGTGTTTAGTCAGTGCAATTCATAGTAGAACGGCCAATATAAAATAAATGATAAAGAAATTGAAACTGGCAAAAACAATTGATTGACTACTTTGGTCAAACATGTAAATATAACCTGCAGCAAACCTTCATTCAAATGGTTCAGAAAGTGCAATTAGGAATTCTAAATATAATGTAAAATAAATAATAAAGCATGATGTTGCTTGTGGCAGAAAACATAGAATTAGACTGAATAGATCTGCCCTTATTGATCGGGCACATTGTCACTGGTACAATTATTTTTTTCAATATCTGATAATATCAGATCAGTATATATACATTGTTCAAAGTAAACTTTAAATATAAACATTAAAAAAACAACTAAATATACCAATGAAACTAGTAACTTGAAAAGTCTTCTTCCTGATGTTCTATGCTGTTTTTGTTTTTGTGAAGGTAGAAATGGCTGCAGCAACATGTATTTTTACCATAGTTGATCCTAAAATCTTCAATTTTTCTTTGCCAGGTGCGAGTTGTCATTGTTGATGAGAACGACTGCGTTCCAGAATTCCTGCAGTCGATTTACAGCAAGGACGGCGTTCCGGAGACGGTTACAACGGCAACCTCCTTGTTGCAAGGTGAGACGTTCAGAAAGACCTAAAACCCATTATCTCTCCCATCACTGATTGCACTACTTGTTTCAGTTCTCTGCACATTTAACACAGCATATGTGCAGCTCTTGTACACATTTCATGCTGCATTTTTTCGCCCTCACAATAAAATAGTTGGTGCCTTAAGGAACAAGTGTATAAAGTTCCTTACACTTGTTCAGTGTTCAGAGCTATGTTCAGTAAGTATGTTCAGAGCTAAACTTTAATCTGATGCTAATCCGTGGGAGATACTGGTTCTGGGAATTTATTTACATTTCTTTCCACTGGGCATAAAAATGTTAGGGAATATGTCTAAATGTTGTCAAAATTGTTTGTTAGTGTATAAACGATGCTTGGACTAAACACTGTCAAAAAGTGAAGGACTAGTTGACATCTAAAACAGAGTCTTACAAATTTAACAGACATTTATATTTAGGTGGGCTTGGAATAAATAATTGAGCGGTGCCAGAGTTGGGGATTAAACCTGTCATCTCTGAATTAAAAATGCCACTAGCTATTCGACTTGAAGAGCAAAACGTTTAGCAGTAAAATGTAAAATAAAGAGCAGGCGTCTGACAACAGAATATCCGCATTATGAAAACATTATTCCTCGTTTCTCCTTTTCACATGGAAATATTCCTGACAAATGTGAGGCCCCTGGCAGACAGGTTATAGGAAGGATGTTTTCTGTAGAGAGACTGAGAGTGTTTCTGTCTGTGGCTCTGCCAATATTCTGCTGGATCTGTTCAACTGCGGTTTTAGATCTTTGTGGGAATAGTTGCTAAAAACAAAAGCAATTACCTTTAAGTTTCAAATAACATTTAACATGGAATTGGAAGACATTTTAAATATCCATAACAAATAAACCAAAAAAAAATAATAATAAATTAAACAGTAAATAAATTGATTTATGACGTCTCTAAACTAAATTGCCCTTCAAAACATATTAATCATAAACTCAAGACTGCTGTGCTGGAAAACCTATTGGGACTTTTGGGAGAAAAAAACATTTGCAGCATCTTTCAATTACATTAAAAGGCATCATCACTTAAAATATTAAGCAAACTACACAAACATGCAAATGGAAATTATTGTGCTCATTTTAATTTATCTTGCAATTAATTGATTTATTTCATATTGTGACAGGGTTAGTTACTGTGCGAGAACTTAAAGTTCCAACTTTTATTTGGGATCAATCCAGGAATGATTAAATTTGTGGATCTGGACTTTTGTCCAATGTTTGGGCATGGATGCTTTTGTTACTTGCTGTTATGATATATCATACTTTGTGATATTATACAGCTTAAAATGGACTTTAAAAAAAGCTCTTAGTTTTATGGAGCAATACTTAGTCTGTTGTTGGTAGATAGTAAATAAATTAAGATACACTGGTCCAATTACATGGGCTAAACAGGGGCTAAAATCTGAATGACAACGTTGTGAATGAAGAATAATTAATGAAAATAAAACAAGCTTCTACAGTTTATGGAAGACTAATGACAGTTAGTCATCCATACATTGGAAATGCTCATTATACTGGATTACAGACTGAAACTCTGAGTGTTGGACTCATGTCAGCTGTTATAACATCTTGCATTGTTGCCTTGCTCAAAGGTATTATCATCACCCTCTTCACTGTCATCATCATCATTCTTTAACCAGGCCATTACGTAAAAGTAAGGACATTTGGGTGAGTTTGCAGTAGTTTTGTTGGTTTGTGTTCTTGATATTTAATCCTTCTATCTAAAGTATCTTATAGTTTTCTCTACAATCTTCTTTTTTTCATGCTGTGTTGTTGTCGAGGGATTTTAGGAGTGGATAGCAGCAAAACAATATTTGCTGAAATATGAATAAAAATCAGGGCTGTGCTTTTGATATTGTGTAAATAAACCCTTCTTTATTCCACTTCACTAACTTCCAGCAAAAGGCTAAATTTGCCCCCAGTTGAGCGCAGTGAGTTAATAAACTCTTCACCCACTTCAAAGAAGGCTGTGGTCCAGAACGTCTTAAGACTTAAAGGTGAAATGTTGTTAGTTTGTAAGATCTGTATGTATAAAATAATCCTTAGGTGTAACATAATGGTGTGTGAGTGAGGGAGCAAATTGGTGGATGTGGTTGTGAGATGTGTGATGTAGGAGGTGCGGTTCGGTGCCATCAACAGGTGCACCGAGGAGGCAAGAGAGTCTGTGCACACAGACAGGATGCATTTCCCTAACCAATGCATACTGGTTAGGGAAAGGATGATGTGCAAACAGGAAGACAGCAAATGTGAAAGCAGTATGGTTAGACTTTACTTGTTGAAATAAGTACATTTGAATTTTTTTTTTGCAGTTTTAAAGTTTTAATATTTTGCTTTCAATACAATTATATTTGTCTATTCTGATTTTACATCTAAAACTGAACAGCACAAGACTGAGCAACCACCGACCCTCACATGTTTGTGGATTTATGGATATTTCTGGGTAACATGACCCCAAATTTTTCTCAGAAAATCCGTCAGTTTGTGGGTTTTTGCCTAGAAGATATATAAAATATAAGAACAGATGGCTTTAGAAGCCGAAATATGTAGGTTTAATGCTATGCTATTGGCTGGAGTTTGCAATGAATCCAGTAGTGCCGTTAATTTTCCCTTTCACAGATTGGCCGAAACCCCAGAGTCAGAAATAAGTAAGACTGCAGACTTTCACTTCCACTGCATCACTAAGACAGTTTCCACTGGGTGCATGAATTCAAATTAAGATGTATTTGGTGTTTGAACTCTTAAAATGGGTAGTTCTCAATGTTCGTTGAGGGATTTTCAAGTATTTATGAATTTTAAAATATGTATTTATAGTTTGGTTTCTGTCAAAATGCAACAAAGGGTTAAACAAATTTTTCTAATAATTTAATTTTACATAACTGCTATGACTCCCATGCTTTATGAAATATTTCATCCTATTTGATGATTGATATGATTATTGCCATGGTTTACGTGCAAATGAGGCAATTAATTCAGTTTCTGTTCATTTGTGAAACCTTTGGAAATTACAGCATCTGCAGTGCGCCACAATAAAGGAAAAATAACACAGAAAAAATGGTGGGAAAACAACTTAAAGCTACTCATGTACAGCTTTTTTCTCGCTCTCTGTGTCGTCTTTGTTCTAAGCTCAGATCCGTTGCTGTGGCAACCGACTAACAGCAGCTACACTAGCCAAACGAGCTGAGATTACATTCAGGTGTCACATTAACTCCATTACGGATTTAATGTTTTTGGGCTTGATGTTTATTTTTGTATTATTAGTAAGTGGTCGCCTGAACACAGCGGTGGTGAGCTGAGTTAAATACCTGCTCTACTGGTGATCTGTCAAAGTGTAGGTGTTTAGGTCATCTTATTTTAGTGCCAACTGAACTAAAACTCTCCGAACTGCAGCGGTAAATGTTAAGGCGCTTAGGGTCAAGCTAGCAGAACTAACCTCCTACTTATTATGTTAGTCACAATATTCCCGACGGGGTGCACAGGAACGGAGTGTGTGTGTCGCTCTGTAGTGACATGATGTCTGATCCAGTATGTCCCAAACCTTCAGAGAATAGTGCCTCAGATGTTTCACTATCAACATGCTTGATGTAAGTCTGTAGAACTTATTGTAATGTGTTGGACTGATCTTTATTTTTAAATCCAGGGTGATGGAGCATAAAGTCTCTTTACATCATGTAGAACAGTTCACCCCAAGGCCCAAGGCTGGGGACCAGTGAGAGGTGTTCACTGCTGTGGCTCATCGATGCATAGTGGCCTCCAGGCTCCCCTATAGTGATTTAACTCAACAACCCTGATGCAAGATTCCAAAAAGGTTTTCTGATAAATGCTCAAACGGTGCTCTGAGGAGTAGAAATCTGTACTTAGTAAATTAAATATTGACTCATGTGCCATGTGGCTGGCTGCTGCATGCAGTTAGACTCAGGGCAGACACTACTATTACCGTTCATTTTTCACCCATCATCAATGTGTGAGAGGTAGTTCATCACTTACCAGCAGAATAGCTGCTGCATTTCAGCTGCACTTTACAAACCCGTCAGTCGTCTTAAGCAGCTGCACACTGCAGAGTAAACACACAGAAATGCGCTTTGTCCAAGCCCTATTGCGCACTTCAGTTCTAATTCTTCACATTAGAGAAAACGCATGAAGAAGACACCAACATTTCCGGCACGACTTGGTATCCTTTAAACTGTGTATCCCAATGTGTCTTCCTAGTGAGATTCATCCTTGGTGATGTGAAGATGAGATATAACACAAATGCAGACTCAAGTGTTTGCATACCTTATTCTTCTAACCATTTTCTCTCATTTTAATACACAGCCTCTGTCACTTAAGCATGTTTAAGAAACAGTACTATTTTCATAAATCAGGACATGAGTCAAGGCAGCAACCTATTTGATTTCTTTTGAAAAGACGTGTGGTTCTTCACAAAATGTTTTTTTGAAAATTAAAAAAAAAAGCATTAATTTTGAAATACATTGCAAGGTTTTACAAAATCCAAAGTAGTTGTATTTTTTATTTATTTATTTTTTTGAAAGTACTCATGGGGGGGAAAAAAAGAAATCATCATATATCAATCATCTAATTTTCAGTGTGAAGTGAATGATTCTCCTCGCACCTTAAACAATCAGTTTATAAGACATTCAAAAGCCCCAGGAGTTTGTCTATTTCTCAGTGCAAAACTACATCTTGCGGCAAATTATGCATTTATTATGAATTAACCTAATTCACATTTACATGTCTTACCTGGCAAGAAACACTCCCAAAACACCCACAACCAACAAAAAAAACACATTTAATCTACTTCTTACAACAATAAAGAAACCTTTGTGCACTGATTATTCAACAATCCCAAACTCTAAGAACTGTAAGATTTTTTCAAATATTTTTCAGATCATTTTCTCAACTCTTTGTGGGATTTTGGATTATCTATTGATCTCCCAGTGGACGGGGAAGGGGAGAACGAAGGAAAAGGAGTGTCTTGTGCATTCAGTGACCTTGGATTTCACTTTAGTCTGGAGTATAAACAGTCTCACCTGGGGGGCAGAAGGCTTTAGTCTCTCCTGTCCAGGGATCACACACTGGCAGCAATTACACCGTCACTAAGGCAGAGAAGTGTACACTGTGAGAAAATATCTCTAACTTACACTATAAAAATGATCAAATTCTGACAACCACAGCTGACAGTAATTTATCGTAAATTTGAGATTTTTATATATATATATATATATATATATTTTTTTTTTTTACAGTGCAGGTATTTGTTCTTTCAGTCGGCCCTGAAAGAACAAGGTCGACTGTTCTCGACCCTGGATTGTCTCACAGATCTTCAACCACAGCTGTCTCTTTCAGTAACAGTTGTTTTGTGGCAAATATATTGGCATAGAAAACCCAGGCTCTCTCTTTCGTCAGGATGGCCAGGATAAAGAAAACAAGTCTTGTAAGTGAAGACTCACAATATTAGGGAGCCAGGGATGACCTGTCCCATGGAGTGCACTTCGTCATGGAAGACAAGGGCCCTGAAATCACTGAGTGACCCTCACTAGTGAGGTAGAAAACTCTTTCTTCCAAAACATCAGTTACAGCAGGAACTCATCAAAAATATTGATAAATTTTTAGATTTATCTTAGCTACTGTCACTCCTCTGTCAATTCACCTCGTTCTCTCTCTCTTTCATTGACTTCCATTCATTTTTCATTTATTTCTATAGCCTATCCCCTAAACCTAACCATTTCCATTACATACCTAAACCTAAGCCTAACCTGAACTCAGTTGACGCCTCAGTCCTAGACCTAACCTTTAACCCCACAACAGCAGATCTTCTTATTGGCAGTTGGTTCCCCCACCAAGATGTATGTTTTAAGAAAATGGTTCTTGTTCTGTATCAAACCTAAGGTTGCTCACAATCCCATGCCTCTCCTTTAAGGGACTTTATTACAGCTGATTGGCGGATGGAGAAATTTAAAACGAAGGCCACACTCTGCAAAAGTTTCAATTAATGTTCACGTTCCTGCAAAATGAAAAGAAAAAAAAATCAATTGATTTAATCTGCACAAAATAAGATGAAATAACGGGTTATAACAAATGAGGTGAATAAACGGCAACCTCAAAAACCTGCCTTTTATAAACTGTAAAAATCAGTTTTGCCTGGTTTTGTTTAATTAACTACCCTCAAACTATTCATTTGATGCTGTTTAAAATCCCCTAAGGCTTCATGGCAATAAAGAATTCCACTTTGTTAGCTGTTGTTTCTTCGTTATGTGTGAGTGCTCGCACATGTATTATTCATATGTGTGTGTGTGTGTGTGTGTGCATTGTTTGTACAGGCACATGAGCTAAATGCAATGTAAGGTGAATTGGAGAATTGAGCTTTTGATGGGGAAATGTTCTTGTTAGTGTAAAAATATGCTTATTCAAATCCCTGGTGGAAGTTTCTGTTTTAGCAAGGCAATCAATTTGCGGACTAGCGGGTCCGGGCTCCATGGATTCCCAATGTGAGCCGCACGGGCAGCAATGTTGCAAAATGACAGTGTTTTCAATGCTTGCTGTGCAAATAACACTTTGTACTATTCTAGAAAGTAGAAACATAACTTCTTTTCTATCATTCTCATGCTTAAATAATACACTGTAGATTTCCTTGATTTTTTCTTTCTTTCAGCATCAGCATGTCGAAAAACAAAATAACTATAAAAAAGACCAATAAAAGGAAATCAACCCAATTATTTGATTTCCAGGGTTCTTTCTACAGCAGCTCATGTCATTCAGTTCTGCTTACTCTTCAACGTCTTTTACTTTTTCTCTTTCTTTGATCACCTCTATCCTGTGAATTTAGGATAAAACTTGATGTTTGATGCTTGATATCATTTAGTTGAGCTCTAACTGTGATGTTTTTTTCATTCTCTAACTCTTTCTTCCTGTTCCCCATCTCTTAGTGTCCGCCAACGACTGCGACTCCGGACCGAATGCCGACCTGACCTATTACACCCTGAGTCCAGATTTTATCATTTCTCCCCATGGGACCGTTTTCCCAGCGGGACCTCTGGACTACGAGAGACCCAATCACCTGTATGAGTTTGTCGTCATGGCAATTGACAAGGGAGAGGTCCCTCGGACGGGAACGACGACGGTACGAATTAGGATGGCCAACGTGAACGACGAGGCACCCGAGTTTTCCCAACATATGTGAGTAAGAGCTGAGATAAACACTTACAGTTGGTGGTGATGAGTCTCACAGTTAGCAGCAGCAATATGGTTGGTTAAATTCTGAATTTTACATGCAGGTCGTTAGATTTGAAAATAACGTGACTAAACTTATTTCTTCATGGCAAAACCGAGTCAGGTTGGCTCGGCTGCCTTGCATGCACCAAGCTTCTCTGTTCTACCCTCAATGTTTTTAAGGGAATGAGATCAGGACTTTGTGAAGGCTATTCAGAAACATTGATTTTGTTGTCCTCAAGCTATTTTAGTGCTGTGCTTCATGTCCTTTTCCACTGAAAAGATTTATTTGCACCCAAGCTGCAACTTCTTTGCCTATGTGTTGAGACATTGTTTCAATATTTCCATAAAATGTTACTTCTTTACTCCACCGTATTTCAGGAAGAGTAGAGTAGCAAAACGTGATGCTAACACCAGAGACTTTAGAATTGGAGTGAAGTTCTGATGCTTCCACAATCTTTCCTTGATTTTTCTACAAATGTAAGGATAGTGATTATGGACAAGCATATCAGTTTTAGATTTGCCATAACGTAGCACATATTTTGTAAATTATTTGCTCCTGTGTGTATTTTACAACTGTGATGTGATTTTCTGTTGCTTTGACTTGTGAAATTCAACTCCGTTTTCTAAAAAACAAAAAGAAATAAAAAAATTGAGTTAAGTCATAACTCAGGAGGATCAGTTGTTCTTTATCCAATTTTAACATTTGATTGATGATCAGAAATATTTAACAGCTGAAGAAATCTGTAAAGGAGAAAATAGTTTTAACAACACTAAATGCATTGCAGAGCTTCAGAAAATCAGAAATAACTCCTAATGAGCTGCTATTTAAAAAAAAAATCCATATATCAAATAATTATTTTAAAAGTAAAACAATAGGCGTGCTGTGGTGGCTTAGGGGTTAGCTCGACCCACATTTGGATGCCTTGAGTCCTCGACGCGGCTGTCACGGGTTCAACTCCCGGACCCGACGGCATTTGCCGCATGTCTTCCCCTCTCTCCTTACCCCCTTCCTGTCAGCCTACTATCTAATAAGGGACACTAGAGCCCACAACAAAGCCCCCTGGTGGGAAAAAAAAAAAGTAAAACAATAGTCAACATGGAAAAGGGTATCATGAGTAGGTTTTGTTATACCTTAAAACAACTAAAATGTTTGGTTTTACATATGGGAAAAATAAGGACTCTTGAAATCCTTGGAAATGCTTGAATTTCATTTGGGTGTTTTCAAGATATAGAAGGTGATTAAATTCTATATATAGTTATTGATTAAAAGTGCTTGATATTCAGGCAGCACCGTTTTATAATAAGGTGCAATCTGTTTGATTAAAAACCAAAATTTTGAAAATGTGATTTACAGTTGAAGCCAGATATTTTATATGCCTAATAAGACATATAAACACATTTACTTCTCTCTGTTGGCAGTTAAATCTGAATAAACTTGCCGTGTTTTATATCAGTTAGAAATACCAAAATTATTTCTATTTGCTAAGTGGCATCTTTTAAAACATGTTGCTTTTAACTGTAATTTTCATTATGGATTGTATTAAAGCATTTAATTTGAGCAGGAATGCCATTTACCTTAACACAATTTGTTTGTATAGTTTGAATTAAATGAATTTAATGGCTCAATGACTTCTTGATCTGTTTAATTGAAATAAAGGTTGTCTCATATTTTGTGCGATAAACATTTTTTGAAATTGGGGATTGTTTTGTTAAATTAGTATTTTTATTTTTAGACCAGTCAGGTGTATAATTTGTAATTTTACTACTTTAATCTACCTTATCACAATATAGAATACTACCTCAGTGCATTATTAATGATGGTAATATGTAACAGTGAATTGAAACTGTGTTTTTTATTTTTTTTTTGTATTCTTTTTATTTCCAAAGTGTGATGCTGGAAAAGTTTGAAGACTTTCCCTTAAAATGTTTGAAAAGTGCTTCAATATTAAGTTTATGAACCCGGAACATCCCAGCAGAAACAGAGCTTGGTAGTCCTGCATATTCAGGTTGGAACTTTGCAGCTGCTTCCAAATTCAGCGTAGCAGCTTCTGTTAACGCCCCCCAGAAGCCCCCACAACCCCCCAGACCCCTGTCCCCTCTTGCTGCTGTGGTGCCTGCATCTTTTAATTGGTTGATTTTCTGGCAGAGAGCTGGGCAGATTGGTGAGGCAGGGTCAATCAACCATGCACACTAGAGCACCCTCAGGAGGTCCTGAGCCCAAACTTTATGTGCATGGAAGTGCATTCTGTAATTGAGGAAGTCCAAGGGAAATACGGTCTGGATATGGAAAAGTGATGTCGTTTGTAAAGTGCATTTATATGCAATGCATCTGATAAGAATGTGAGAAAATGTTTTTGTTTCTAATACCTTGTGGGGACCATTTTCCTGACATATACTACATTGTGGGGACCAACTGCTACTTCTGGGGAACGAAGCCTGGTCCCCACAAGGGGAAACGCTGTTTTTGGGTCAGGGGTCAGATTTAGGACTAAGGTGTGAATTGAGTTTTGGTTAGGGTTAGGCATGTAATGGATAGGGGTTTGGGTAAGGGTAAGGTTTAGGCTGTAGAAATGAATGGAAGTCAATAGAAAGTCCCCACAAAGATAGCAGCGCAAAGGGGGGGGGGGGGGGTTTGTGCATACGTTTGAGTGTGTCCAAGCAGGAAGGTATTGATTTAATGACAATGACAACAGAATAATCAGTTTTTCCCTTCCTGACCCTCAGTCTTCTGGCACAACTGACCCAGAAATCCTATTTGACAATACACACACACGCCCACACCCACACACCCCCACACACACCAATTTAAACTTATTCAGGGAGCCTCACACTTGCTTTCTTCTGTATGTTCATTTAAATGCATCCATGATGCCGTGATGCCTTTGATGAACTCTTCCTCAGGCTCGGTACAATGGCTATGATGAAAAGACAGGAAATTAGAGCAAAAGATAGAAGGCTCATTAAACATGTCATTATTCAGGCAGAAAATGTGGCCTGTTCTTATCGATCTGTGGAGTTGGAAGCATTCAGTAATGAGTACCCATGTGTGTGCGCGTGTGTGTGTTATTTTTTTGCCAGGTCAAGAGGGAAGCTTGTCTAAGCTATCAAGTATTTCTGCAGCATTTTTTTTTCTCTTGCTGTTTTAATTGTTTACAACTCAGATCTTTGTTGCTGATTGTTGAATTTTACTCAAGGGTTGATATTGTCAAAAATAATATCACAATATTGCATTTTTTTCTGCCACTTAACTGTTGATGATCTAAAAAAAAAAAATACAATAATTACAAATCTAGTTATTGTAAATTACATAATGTACCCCTTTTCTCTCTGTTATATTTACTGATACCTCTTAAATACAAGGCAGTGAAGATAATTAGTTAAAAAGAAAGGTTCACAATTTTAAGAGTAAGTACATATATTCACATTTCTATTTGAAGTATAAATGGTTGATGCTGACGTTAGCGTTGCTGCTGCTACATGTTTAGCATTCAGATTCTATTTTAGGCTAGAATGGTTTTGCCGATAGACGAAGTTCCTTTGGCACAACTTGAACACAACATTAGTCTTTTCCAGCATTCAGTCGGATTGCTATTCTGTAAATGTTGAATTTAACCATATGGAGCATGAAGGACAGAACTTAAAGAACTTTTGATTTGGAATTGAGCAGAAAGGAGAGAGGATGTTTTGCAGCTTTGTCAACTTTAGTCCCTTTTCCATTTGTTTATGCCATCAAAATATCATTTTAATTATTTGCATAACCTATTGAACGTCTTTACAAATGCCTTCTATCTGAGACAATAACAGATACTTAAGAAAAACTGACTGTGGCTCTTTCTGCTGAAAGGAAGAGTTTGCTTTGACACTCCCTGGACAAATTGCTTCGCTATAGAGAGATGTCCATGTGCTCAGGCCAAACTTGTCATCCTGAGTACAAAAGCAGTCTTTTCTGTCATTTTCTTCAGTTTTCTGAGGTTGTGGCTTAGATCCTGATTTCACGGCACACGGCTTACAGAGAAAATTGCTCTCTCCATGACAGATCTAAAGACAGGCAACATCTGCAACAATCCTCGTGTCATCCCAGGTTTTATCTGGACCACTTTTTCTTGAACTCGATATTTGTCCTCACCGGTAGCACAGCATGCATGTCCATGTGGTGTCTGCACTGAAATATTGGGTACCTACTGAATTGATTGACCAGCTGAATATACATAGGGCTGGATTGTCATGAGTCAAGTTTATTTGTATTGCATATTTGAGCAACAAAGCAGTTCAAAATGCTTTGCATCATAAAAACATCATGCAGTAAGCAATTATGAAGCAAACAATTAGATTTTATCAAAAGCCCTCATCAAAATCATGAAGAATATTCACCATCAAATATGCATCAAATATGTTTTGCAGTTTTCCTGACTTTCCATTTCTTTTAGCACTTTGCTGTAATTAGACCATCTGTTGTTAGCCAGTGTTACATTCTCTTTTCCATGACTGTGCTTGAGTCGTACAGAAAATGCCAGAACTAATACGAATCCCTCAGAATTCCAGGTTGCAGCTGTCTTTGAAGAAAAACTCAGGTAAAAATATGAAATATTATTTTAGAACACATAGTATTTTGAGGCAACAACTTTCACTTGTTGGTAATGTTAGCCTTTAATGTATATAAAATGTTGTGTTCTTGGTTGTACTGTACATTCTGTTTTTCATTTACTCAGAAAAAGTTTCTAAGTCTGCAGCTGCACGAAGAGAGACAACTGAAGCAGATAATTGTGCTCTGTAGGTATTTTTCTGTCAGGGTACTTCATCTGTGGAAGTTTGGCTTCAGCATTTCTTTTTTTTTTTTATTTCATGTGACCGATTGTGAATGAATACCCTACGATCCGGTAAATATTATTTGAATAAATTATAAATGACAAAAGTGACGTTACGTGTTTCAGTTTCAAGCACCGTTCATGCCGAGGTGGTAGAGTGTCTGCATAAGATAGTGTGAGATGAAGTGATGTACAGATTTTGCATATTGCACTCAGAACACACTCATGTTGAAGATGTATCACAGAGAGAAAAAAAAAAAGTTTACAATCCAAACCTTTTCTGTCAGGAAACTGAGGGCTTCATGAGGCAATAGCAACCGAGTATTGTCCCAGCTAATTTTTGTTTTAAAACCTGCACTTTAAACTTTTGGTAAACACAAGAATCAGACAAAACTTATTTATTGCTGCTTTTCTTCATATTTTGACACGACCTTGCTCAAGCTGGGATCTTTTTTTTTTCTATTCCAACTAGGAAATATTTTATCTGCTGTTGCAGCAATTTTTACAACATACATTTTTTTTTTTACAAGGTATCAATGCTTAATATGATTGCCCACTTGGGTTATTCATCCTATGATAAAAAGCATGTGGTTTTGCATGCCAGTCACCTCTGTGTAAGCAACCAAACATAAAGAGGCACCTGAGAAATCAACAAGAAGCGCGCTCACGTCCTTCTGCGCAACAGTGCAAGAAACATGAAGAATATTGATGAGAGATTTGCAGGTTCCAATGCCACTGCTGCACGGTGCACAGTTGAGCTGGACATGGTGGGAAAACCTGTTTATGCAGTAATACGGGGTAACTGTGGCTAAAGCAGCAGCATTTTATTACTGCTCACAGGCTCATATTAGAATTTATGTTGTTGTTTACAGCCTTCTGGGTGTAAAAAGCTAATAATGCTACACTTATTGATGTTGTTCCATAATTGTTTTTACCAGCTTTAGAAAGTCATATTTTGTGTTTTTAATTAAATGTGTCCCTTTCAAGGTACAGCGCATGCAGCATTAATGAAACAACACTCCAATAAATCGTATGTAGCATAGAAAACGAAAAACTTGTTTTTTTAAAGTCCATACAAACCAATCCCACCAGTCTAATTACTGGTTAATATCAAAAATATGAATTTCATTGTTATCAATTTATTTCTGTTTCAGAGGCTTTACACATAGAATTAGCAACTTGGTGAGTTTACAGTAACTGGAAAAGAGAAGTAACTCCATAATACTGTCCCTCCTGGATTTCAAAATTGTTTTTGTGATTTTCTTTTAAAATTTGGTTTTTTGGTGCTACTTCAGACATTTTCCAAGGATTTTTTTCTATATTTCTTTTCTCATTAAACCCCTTCTGAGATGTACTTATCGAAGAAAACATGAGATAAAAAGCAGACAAAACGGACACAAAAAGGTATTTAGCTTGATTGTTGTTACTGACCATATCAATCACAGACTAAAAGTTCACAACAAGTAAAGCTGAGGCACCAGCGTGATAGTAGTAATACTGCCACCTGCAGGTGGGAGTTAGCAGTCACTCAGACCCATTGTTTTTGACCATTTTATGCAGCAAATTTATAATAAATACACAATAACTCATGGAGTTGTGAAAAACTGGACACAGTAACTGTAACTTGCCACACCAAGTAAAGTCTTTGCAAATGTCAAACAACATCATGTCAATGTCACATATTTGCTTGTAACAGTCTCATTTTAGAGCTCTCTCCATCTGATATCCATCAAACCTACATTAGTTCATCTGGCCTACCATCCAGCACAAATTATGCTTCACAGTTTTTCAGGTGTGTACAAAACTATTCTTGCAGTTTTAATTTTGTTGCTGTTGTTGGATTTTTAGAGGTCAACCTAGAAGACTTTATATTATGGACCTGCTGTAAAACAAGTGTTGTCGTGTTTACCGCCTTGAACTGGTAGCTGGACATTCTCCATCAAGTTTTCCAGTTGAAAGCTGAATTCATGTTCAATCAATCACAAAGTCATGGCATGTTGTCTAGGTAGTGAAGAAACATAGAAGCATCACATTAACTAACGCCACAATTTTTTTTTATTAATCTATAATGATCTTGTCCTGAAATGTTCCAAATGTACCTTGGTATTTTTTATTTTTGCCTTGAAACTCTCCCATGAATGCCAATTTTTCTAGTTGCTTTCTTGGTGTTTAGTCATGAACTCTGACCCTAACTGAGACAAGTGAGACCTGCACAGGCACATGATGATGTTCTGGGTTGTGTTGAGACCTCTGTGAATCTCTGTGCCACTGCAGTAATAGTTGTGAGCTTAGTACCCCTGTGAAATTTCATCAACGTTCTATGCCATTTTTCTTTTATGGTTAATAAATTATTACTATTATTATTGTTATTATCGCTGCTATTCATAGTTCTAGTAAAGGCTTTGTAATCTTTTCCACACTGATGGATGTAAGTCACTTTTTTTCCTTTCTCCTTTTTCGGTTATATTCCTGGGATTTGTTTTATTCCACATGGAAGGCAGTGATAAAGCATGAGTGTACCAGCTGATGTTTAAGAAGGAAAATGTAGTTAATTCCAGCTAAATTCAGATTTTACAGGGGGATGTATTTTTTTTCCACAGTGTGCCGGGTTTAGTGAGCAGTGTAGAAAACAACAAGCTAAACGCATTTCTTTTATTTTATTTTTTTTATGTGAGTGTACACTGTAACTGATCCGGAGTGGTAGGCGGTTTCCCTCTTCTAACACAGATCTATATATTGTGTTCAAAGGAATATATTACATTTAAAAAAGATCATTTTTCTGATGCTTCTCTTCATCTATTCTTATATGTGATCTAAAGCTTATGATGTACAATCACTGACCATCCAGGCCCTGAATGTTTGAGAATATCTCTGATGTTTCTCTGAACAGTTTGATTGAACTCACAAAGAGGTTTGGTTGTAGTTTCATGCTTTGTGTGCTTTGCTTCATGGTTTAAGTCCTAAGGGAAGCTAACCCCAGACCAGCTAATGCGACTCTAGTGACTGTTGCAAGAGAACATCACATACTTCGTAAAGCTTCTATACTAAATAACCATTACATCCACTTCTATGATATTCTTATGTTTTCTTCTACATTCTGATGCCGATGTTAAGTCTAAATAAAAGTGCTGTCAATTAAACTTGTGTATGTACTGCTAAGTATGCTAATGGCCATACTTGAGCATGATTGACAGCGATAAGACCCTCCTCCTGGCTGTGGGGTATTTCTGTAGTTTGCAGAAGGAAGCAGAACTGCTTGTTTTTTTGTTTTGTTTCTTTTTTTTTTAATAGATAATCTGTCTTGTACTATACTGTCACAACATAGTAACAGTTTTAACAAATATGTAAAGAAGAAAAAAAGACAAAACTAATGATTTAAGTTTTCAATCAAGAGGTTGTTTAAATCATGTTTAGCTAGGGTTTTATTTTACATTAATTGATTTATGTACTTAAAAAAATACATATTGCTACTTATCACACTTGTTGAGTGGCAATAACAATTTTGCTTGAATATAGACAGATGAATATCACCTCTATAATATTAATAAAGGAATTAAACATTTCAATGAATGCAAATTTCACTATAGTGTCAAAGTCTTGTTCCTCTTTCAAGTCTCTGTTTGCCTTATCTGCAGAACCAAAATGAACTTTCTAATTAAATCCTGAGACTAATTTCCACAGCTGACCCAAGGCATTACCTTCCAGGAAGCGTCTTGAGACAAGAAGTGTCTCCTTGTCTGAATGAAACGATGGAAACAAACTGAGGAAAAAGGCAGCGCAAAAAGATTTCAAACATAATTAGTTTGCTGGTCAATGTCCTGAGGAGATTTAATAGATAATGGCCTAATTAAATTCATAGATATTGAATTTATTATTTGCTGTCAATTGAAAAGTTGGTATTTGATAGTTTTCTGTTCGCTGTTTGTATGGAATCAGTGTATGGCAGCTTTGAGAGGGAAATTTTGCATGTTAGAATAGGATGTCGGACTGTGCACTAAACACTTCCATATACATACTAATACTGAGTTGACAAATGGGTTAGATTGTTTGTCCCAAGGTAGCAGCAATTATTGGAAAAAGCTGTAATCATTTGATAGAAACATGCCTATCAGTCCATTCTTATTCTCTGTATGTACTGTATTTGACAACAATATATTTTTTGAAAGAGTTTGAGTGAAAGTAATGGTTGAATCCCAGAAAATAATAGGGATGTAATGATGCACTCAAATAATCCAAGGGTCAACAATCAGGAGCATTTTTTTCCTTTACATTTTGAAATATTTTTCATCCAATTTTCCAATTTTACCAAAATTATTAAGAGGCGGGTCCCAATTTTGTTTTATGCAGGAAAAAAAAATACCTGAACAAATCTGACCCTATTTGACAAAAGTCATTTTCGCAAAATTAGCTACATTTTTAAAATATTTATGCCTACTTCATTTAAGCAAATTCTTTATTCTAGAGAATAAATAAATTGGTTGTTTTTGTACAGTTTTCTATAGTTGTGTCTGGTTTGTAAGAATCTAAATTTACATCTTAAAATCAGGAGGTCATTTTACGACTCAAGTGGTAGAACTTCACTTACATAGGCCTTTATTAGGACACTCAAAGGCGCTTTACCATCTCGCAAAGCTGCTACATCGCACCATCAGCCTTAGTTTTGCCCAAAGACACAACAACAGAGCAGGAATCGAACCGGCGATCCACCGATTGCAGGGCGAATTCTTACCACTGTGTTTTTGCATAGAGCCATATTGATTTGGAAAGCTTATACCATTATAACAAGTAAGTCTCATGTTGGGCTAATTTGACATGTAGCAAAAAAGAAAAAAAAAAGTGTAAGGAGTTAAATAGTTTTTAGAACACTAAGTATTGTGGTTTTCACCGGGTACCTAGTTTAAGTGGCCGGTCTTTCTTTACATTGGTAAAAGAGAGGATTTTATTTATTGAATGTTGACCTTACAAGTCAAATATGCTGTGGTGTTATGAGGAAATATGTGAGGATAAGCTTCTTCCAGAAAGCCTCCACCTCATGTCAACAAAGTAAAGAGGTCAACCTTTCAAGAAAAGCTTGGCTACCAAGCATATAAAATCCCTCTGATCTGTGCGTAAGGTCAGAAAGTTAAAAGCTGAGGTTCAAAGTGTTCTACTTCAAGATAAGGAGATTAAACAGAGGAAGAATTTTTAAAGGAACTAAGCTGAGCTACAGAATGTATGGCTGATAAAATAGAAAATACATGTGAGACATTAGTGCTCAAGAAATTCACATTATCTTACAGTTACAAAACTACTACTTTAAGCTGTTTAGGTACATGGTAATATATTCCTGACTTATTGAATAAACTCATGTTATTTGTTTTTTTCAAGAACTTTTCTTACACCACTTGCACATGTTTTTTTAAGCATTTGCAGTTCTGGTCTTCTTGTAACGGAAAAGGATCCACCTGTCACCGGACTTTTTGTCCACACCGTGTCTCTTCATTCTAATCTTTCAATTTTTATTTTTACTTTTTTGCGATGGTTATAAGTTTACAGTAATTTTCCATAATTTACATCTAAACTACTCTGTAGAAATGTGATTATAAATTTCCAGTATATATTAACTGGGATTTGGATTTCCACCAGTGAGTAAAGTGTGTTTTCTGAAAAAGCAGACAATTGCGCATATTTTGATTCTCCATGTCTTCTGGTCATTGTGGTGGTTTAGCTGTTGTCTGCAAATAAAGTTCCCCCAATGACCCATAATCCAACATTTTAAAATGGGCTTCTATCTCCTACTGCTTTGTGCAGTAGTTTATTCACCTCCAAGGTTTAATAAAAGCTTCTTCACTGACTTTTTGGAATTTTGGGCTGATGTTTTATTAAAGTATGACCAGATTTTAATGGTGAAGGGTTTTAAAACTCATATCTGCTCTCACAAGGAGCTGTTGGTCAACGATTTTCCTAATTATGTAGAGATTTTTTATGACTTTGTTCAGTCAGTCAGTGATGGAATGTGAACACACATTGGACCTGGATTATCCTATGGATTATCTGTTGTTAATCTCTGAATTCCCAATTCAGAGCTGGTTGTTCATCCTCTGATGAAGAAACCTGTACTATACTCAGGTATGGATTGATAAAAATTGGATTATTGACTTAACATCAATCATCAGGGATGTTGACATTTTCAATTTGAAAACAAACTCCTGTCTTTACTTCAGTTTCCAGATGTGACCCACATGGAGCCTAGGTAAAGTACTGACAGTGCTGTTTGCATGTGTCTCATCAGATACCGGACGTTTGTGTCAGAAGATGCGGGGCCCAACACACTTGTTGCCACGGTGCTGGCAAAGGATCCTGATGGGGATGGGATCACGTACAAAATCACCACAGGAAATGATGAGGGCAATTTTGTCATTGACAGCCAAAAAGGTAAGACTTCTTTATTATGCTTCAGTCAGCTGACAAGGTCACAGTGTTCTCTGACCTCACATCTTCATCACTCTTACACCGTAATAAAGTGTTCATACTCTGTTTGTCAAAAATTGATTTCAGATGTTTGAAGTCCCACTGCACTAGCATTTTGTCACCTTCCTGTAATATTGACCAAAGTAACTTTCTGCCAAAAGTGATTTTGCTCAAAAAAAAAGAGAAAAAAAACCCCAACTTCTGGCAAAAAATGACTTCTGCCAGTATTTAAGGAAGGGGAAGCTTTCCAGCTTTGTGCTTAATATATCATGTAATGGACAATGAATGCATATCAGCGAATCAGTCACAGTCACATGGTAGCAATTCAGTGTACTTGGGGTGTGCAGGAAAGTTGAAGTGATTCCAGCGTGACACTATATGTGTTTCCATTTACATTTTATTATGCATATTTTGAAGTATTGAATTTGAAAAGGTTGAGGGAAATTTCAAAATTCAAACTAACTTCCTCAATTTTGGCAAAGGTTTTTGTGTTTGCTTGAGGTGGTTTTTGGCTATTTCTAAAAAGAGTTAATGCGCTAAATGGGGGATGGAAACACATTTGCCGGGTAAGTGCTGAAGTAGAGAACTCTCCTAGCCCAAAACGTCCAGCACAGAGGACAGAACTTTTGGCTTGGAGCGGCCAGGGAGAGGCACTCTAGGCTGGGATGGGAATGGTGGAATTGATGGGTCTGTGTCTTACCAGAGGAGCGAAACGCTGAATAATTTCAAAGTTTAAATCTCCAGCTCAGGGGAGAGGACTCTCCAATTTTCTGAGATGTGTGGTCCATGATGGTTTGCAACCTCAACATTTTATTTATTACAGCTGTATGTAGCATCAGCATCTGATGAAGTCATGCTTTGTGTAGCCTGGTTGAGTTGCCCAAACCAGTAGATGGCATTTTCTTGTTTATTTCTTTTTTTCTTTTATTTTCTTGCAACGTTTTAAAAGTTTGGTCCAAATTCACATGGATAGAAGTGTAGCTGTTATAATCCCAGATGAACTGGTCAGCATATTTTTGATATATCAGTTGAAAGGAGAATGACCAGGCAGGTTTGAGATTATATAGAGCTAACAGTAGTTCAGCTAACCACTTGCGACATTCAACATATGCAGAGTACCAACTTTGAAAGCACAACGACATAATTATGGTATATTTAACACAGTTTTGCAATAATTGGACAGTTGGATTAAAGTGCTGTTGCATGGTCGGGTAAACTCAAGTACAGCTGTGAGAACAGAATTCGGTGCAGGCAAAATAAAAGCACTGTGTCAAGTGCAGTGTATGGGTGTGGAGATTATTTTCTTGTCACACTTTGAGCACCAACTGACATTAAATATCACAGCCTTCCTCAGTACTGTTGCTGAGCATGTGCTGCCCTTCCTGACTGCCTTGTACCCATCTTGTAACAGCTACTTCCAGCAGAATGACGTGTCATGTCTCAACACTCAAAATTCTCTAAGTGATTTCTTGAAACATGGTAATTAGCTCGGTGTGCTCAAATGGCCTCCACAGTCACCAGATCTCTGTCCAGTAGAGCAGCTCAGGGATGTGGTGGAACATGAGATTTGCATCATGGATGTGGACCGATGTGGACCAAAGGCATGTCGGTGTGCCTGTGTGTTGCTGACCTACGGCATACGTCCAACACCTTGTAGAATCTACGTCATGAAAAACTGAAGACAGTTGTTGCCATAGACACTTCTGTGTAAACGACACTGACTCACGTCTTTGCGAAGTATATGATTCCTGACAGGTCAAGTCATGATGATATTAGTATATTAGCCAAAGTGTCAGGAGTGTTCCCACACCGACTTGGTAACAGAACACCCTCCCGGGGTTTATGCTCTCACATCTTCACTTCCTCTGAGGAGGAACCACATGAAATAGGAAGCTGGGTTAATGGCGCTGCTGTCTGTCATCTCTTCTGGATGCTGTTTCATACATGTTCATCGTTTTTGTCGACTGTACACCCAATCTGAGTCTTTATATCACATTAAAGGGTAAAACGAGGACCTTTTGGAGATTCAATTACTTAAGACTTCAAGGAATAATTCCCTTTGTTCACCAGCGATGACATTCACTGCCAGCCGATAGCAACTGTGGGTTTTTTTTCCATGAGAGAGAAGACTTGAAAGCATTCAATTTCATTTGCTATCACATGACTGCAGACTTTGTTTGCCATTGATCTTGATTATTTCCTGTTGAGTTTTACCACCAAGACCCAATTTCTAAATGGCATTGGTTGTATACAAAAACATTTCATTTTAAGTTACCTTCAACTAAATTAAATTCTTCAAGGCAGAAAGATTTACGAAGGATTGTGTGAATTTTCAATCGGGGTGGCTATGTTTCTTTTTCATCAACTTTTTTTTTCTGCACGTTTTGAGGTATCGCATTAGAAAAGGTTGATAAAAACTGCAAAATTCGAAATAACTTCCTCAATTTTGCAAAGAAAAGTTTCTTCGCTTGCTTGAGGTGAGTTTTTGCTTTTCCAAAAAACAGCTAAAGCACTGAAGGAGAGAAGCACTAAAACATACCTAATGTAAACAATTATTCTGCAGAGATACTTAAATGTTTTCTTGCCCAAAGCCAAATGTGATACATTTTTACGTCGACTGGATATCCCATACAGATGATAATGAATAAAACTGTAAAAGTTGTGGACAAAATAACAGCAGTCCAGTAAACAGAACAATGTTTGTGACCCACATATTGTTAAGTGGTAAGTAATTTTTCAGTATGTAGAAATAGGGCTTTGTGATATTTAGCTTAGTTTATTTTGCCGGATTAAAGTAAAGATCAAAGAAGACAAGATCAAGAAAAAAGAAACCTCCAACTCAACCCAAATATTCCACAGAGCCAAACCTGGACAGGTCGCCAGAACATGTTTTATTTCACTTTTATTTTTGGTGTTTTATCTTTTCTGATAAGCTCCAAATCTTTGAGGTTGAAAAATCTTCCTACTGATAGCTTTATCTTTAGCTTCTTCTGGAAAGCTGTGGTTGGAAAAGTGTGCTGCTTTTCCAACCAAAAGCAGCACACTGGTAAAGGGATAAGATTACCTTCAACCTAATTTTATCACAGGCATGAAGAAGTTTGGTTTTAATATTAATTTAATGAAAATCTCAGTTACATAAGCAACAAAATATTCATTTTATTTACATTTCATTCAGTCTTTTCAACTATCAGACAGGTAGGTCAGCTTTCAACTATCAGACCATAGGACTATTCTTATTTTAAAATATCAAAACGTTACATTTTCTGATTTTTTTTTTTTTTTTGCATAGACCAAAAATATATTTTTCTTTTCTCCTTTAGACTTTAGTATTTATAGGTTGATGTTCTGGGGAACAAACTGCGGTTGGAACAGATGTAGTCCCTCTCAGGAGCTGATTTAGCATCAAAGTTACAATATTATCCTCCTTTAGATTCTCCGATCGATCAGCTCTAATTGTGTGACAAACACTCCCTACAAGTTTAACTGGTGTGAGACATTTCCTCTCCTTTTGCATCAGATTGCAGTTATCCAAACCTGACACTGCATCGCAAACACAGCATGATCAGAAATGCTAGAGAAAATGGAGAAAGGACGCTCTCTGTCAACAAGTTTTAAAAATACAGGGAAGAAAGACGCTCCTCAAAATCCAACATATTCCCAGATCAGGAAGCATCTGTGTTTCATGGTGCGATTTATAAATCAACTTAGTTCAATTTTAATGATTGAAGATCTGTGGGCTAGAAAACAAGTTTGTTAAATTTTTTGCATCATTCTTAGATGATCAGATTTCAGACTGCTCAGCTCCTTTCAGAATGAGATGTTTTAGTCTTTGTCACTTTAGATCTAAATAAGCTGCTGTTGGCCACGCCCCCCAAACTTATCCTTTACACTCGCATGTGAAAATGGCTGCAAACAGATACAAGCATACATCTTTGACAAGCATTAATGGAGCCTCCTGCACAACCAACAAGAATGCAGCAAGTGATTTTTGGATTGTAAGCCAACAACAAAACACTTGTCTTTCCCAGCAACCATTGTGCAGCGCATAGAGTGGTAAAACCAGCTGACCAAAAGTGCTGAACCTCCACTGGGGTTGCTAGGTAATGGGCTGAGCTTCCCTGGGGTTGCTAAGTAACAGGCTGAGCTTTGCTGGGGTTGCTAGGTATCTGTGATACTTATGATATAATTTTAAAAAGATGGTTTGCACAGGATTTTATTTAGGAGCACCAGAATAGAGGGGATCGATAGGCATGCCCCATTTTTGCATTTCTATCTGTAAAATAATAATAATAATAATAACAAAGAAAAACACTTAGACTACGTCCTATTGGTCATTAACATAAAATCTCAACATTACATAGTGTGTCTTTGTTTTTTAAGTGGAGGGGTTAAATACTTTTAACATAATGTGATTTCGGCTTTTCTTTGTCACAGACATAAAGACGACCTTATAGTGCTACGTTGCCATAATGATTAGCATTTGAAACATGTTTTAAATGTGAATTAAAACATTTACATATTAAACACTTTAAGCTGTGTAGATTTTCTTAAATCTTGTTTCAGGTAACCTTTAATAGTAATGGGTTTACAGTGAATTAACCGACAACCTCAGAAATGCATAAACACACACACACCCAGACGCTCGCACACACCCAGAGGCCTTATTCAGCCAGCCTGCAGTAAAATGGGAGAAGCAAAGTGTGACACCATAAGCCTTGTAATATGATCCAATATCTTGTTTCAAAGAGCCCAATATTTGGTCATTAAAAGTATTTTATGATTCTTATAATGGAAGCTGAGCACATTGTGTTCCTCCCTCTCTCTCCAGCTCGTCTCATTCTCTCTGTGCTGCTGATGAAAATCTCTTCCAGCCTCTGCTTCCCTCCTGTTGCTGCCCCCCCGTCACCCCTCCCCTGTCCGTACTCATCCTAAATGTCCGACAATCATTCAAGTGATTGTTTTCTTCCCTTCTGGCAGAAGCGGCCTCGCTGGCTCTGCTCGCCATGTTAATTTGTCTGTAACTCACCCCAGAATACAGTGTGTGTCCGTGAGATTTAAGGCGGCCATTAGGATCTGAGCGGGCCAGTCAATATGATGCTCCGGCTCGTCCTATTAAAACCCATAAATACAAAACGCTCTTCTGAGTCAGAGGAAGTATTTACTGGACACCTAAAGAGAAATGCTGCTGTTAACAAACATGCATCTGTTATGAGCTTCATAATTTTTTGAGAAATGATATTTGTCTGACATGGACAGATTTTGTTTAATCTTCTTTGTGGTGTGTTCAACTTGTACTGATCATCTTGTCCTTTATTTTTGTTTTTTAGACTTCTGTTCTAAGCTTCTCGCCCCTTCATGTCTGCCATGATGTTCTGACCTGTATCTTTATGCAACAAACTATTTTTTACCTGAGTCTTTTTGCCTGCTTCCCTCTGGCAAACATACTGTAATGTTAGTCTGCTTTAAAAAATACTCCCACTCATTATAAGGTTTTTTATTTCTTTCATCATTTGATTTTTTTTTTCTTTTGTTCTTTTTCAAGTTGCTCCATTTTTTGTTGTTGTTGCTGTGGGGTTATGTTGCTTCCTCTGTCCCTCTCTTATAACTCTGAATATTTGGTTCTGCATAATAAACTGAATGATAGAAAATATATACTGAGCACACGAAGAGAGAGCCAATTAACTAGAAGTAGGAAGAACAACATTTCACCGTAAACCTACCATGATAAGTGGGTGTTTGAACTTTGGGCATCATCTGGGTTTCTGTTTAGATCATTTTCTTATCACTGGGTCAAATGGTTCTCCTTTGAGTTATTTATGCATTTATTATCACTAATACAGTTGGTATTGTTTCTTTATGCTAGTGTTTCATTGTTTATGAAACACTAGCACTAGAGGATTTTTTTCACTTTAGGTTCTGTGGTCTTCCATTGCTGTACGTTTCCTTGCTCTGCTGATCTTTCACCCTTCCACAGCCTGCTTCTCAGCACAGCTGTTATTCATCACCTTATTCTCCTCTCCTCAGCTGCTTCGACTTCACTCTGACTAGCTCTTCTGGTTCTCCTGTTATTTCACTAACAGGTTAACTGGCTTCATTGATCTCCACGATCTCTTTTCGTGTTTCTACATATCAGTCTGTTATTTACTCCGTTATATTCCGTTGTTACGTACAAGTTTTCTTCTTTTTTCATGAATTGTATATTCTATGAGGATCTCCAGGTCTTGACTCAAACATCGTCATCTCACATGAAACAACCTGGCATCCCACACAGGACGTTTGACACAGAAAAAGCTAGTTCTAGTATTTTTTTGATCCATATAAAGAAATGATTGACTTAAAACAAACTCCAGTATCTTGCTGAAAAGATACAAGTTGCAAGTTTCAAGTGAGCTAAGATATTTGCACTAGAAACTAGACCAGATGTCTGGAAATTTTACAGTATAAAGAGCCGTTTTCGCCCTCAGTCTATTGAAATAAAACTAATTTAGAACCACAAATGTTACGTGACCTTTTGGAAATAAGAGATAAATGTCTCTTCTAGGTATGTTGTTGTCATTTTTAAACTGTCACTTTTTTACTTATATTTTTAGGTTTCAGCATAAAGAAAAACATGAAACTTTGTAAATAAAAAAAGAATAAAAAAAAACTGAAGAATAAAGGATAAATAAATCTTATTCTGTTGGATGTTGATATTTGTGGGGAAAATAAAGACCTACAAATCATCTTATTGAGGATATTCAATGCATTAATTCCAAGACAAAAGAGGAATAAATTTAGAAAATCTGCTATTTTTATTAGATCCACATTTAAAAACATTAGTTGGTTTTTATTGTTTTTAAGGGGTTAGGAGCCATCATGGAAGGAAAGAGCCACTGCAGACTCCTGAACTAGACAAACAATACTTGGTAAGATTCTGTTTTTGCAGCATAATATGTTGTGAATTTCTTATCAATAGGACCCAAAAAATATATATTTACTGAGAAAAAACAAGAGTGTGTTCCTGCTGTATAGTGTTTCAATGTCTTACTCGCACTTTGCTGTTTGTCTTCTATTTGTTTTGTGCTGATCCTGATTTCATTTATAAGTCTATCTTCCAACTTCTTCCCCCGTCTGTTTGGTTCCTCCTGGCTATTTTCATGAGAAGTGACAGCTGCCTGCTGAACCCCCAGGAAACATCCTCTGCATTTCCATTAAGTGACGATATGCGCTGGCCTTGTTAGCCCCTTTGGCCCTGATCCAGACTCACACACACAGGGTCAAATTCACAGTCATAATCACATATTTATGTACATGAAATCCAACTTGTTTGCCTACAGAAGCAGTCTAGTTTTTGATCGTCCACATGCATCTCAGCACAGACCCTTCTTAACGAGCTGAAAATAAACATGCACTGACATGAAAAAAGATACACACACACACACACACACACACCCACGCGCGCACACCCCTGCGATTAAAGATGGAAAACACTCCTATGTGTATATACAACACTGCTTTAAACTCACAGAAGACCATCAACTTCTCCACTCTCTCCACGCCTTAACCCACACTATAGGGACACGTCTCCTAGATTCAAACAGACACATGCTGAATGCTTTGTTCTTGGAATGTCCTGAAACCTTTTGCATGTCCCATTTTCAGCCACTTACCCAGCATGTGTTGCTCTCAACTCAGCCTTTTAGGCCCTATTAGATGTTTATGCCGATGCTAGGCAGAGTAAAACTGGGATCAGACTCCGGGGCGCCTCTGGCTCTTCCTATATATGTAGCGTAGCAGGCAGGCTGTAGCTGCTCTCTGCCTCTGCCAGCTGCCTTTATTGAACTGGTCGCATTTTTCTTTTTTTCTGGTCATCTGTCTCAGTTCATTAGGTCTGGGTGCACTCCACCACACGGCCGGAGTAGAGTGGTTGAATGTGTTTTGTTGGAATGTTTTTTTTTTTTCTTAAAATCATTGTTTTTGGGTTCAGAGTCCAAACTATCCTGTTGAGAGATCAGAGGTTCTGGACCGGTTCTTCAGGTAGCTGCTGCTGACGTTTGTTCCTGGATAATTAAGTCATGTTGAGAGATTACAGAGTTTGTTGAACCTGAAAGTTTCAGTCCTGTTTGAGAAAGTTCCAGGTCTCAGATCTGAATAGAAGGAGAGGCGGTTTTAAAGTGTGGCAGGTGCACTGCAAAAACACAAAATCTTACCAAGTATTTTTAGTAAGCTTTGAGAAATAGAAGCTTGTTTTTAATATTGATGAAAAAATCTAGATCCACTGGCAGATTATTTTTGTGAGGATTTGAGTTTTTCTGTGTGTTTATTTTAGGTTTCTGTATCTATTGAGTCTCTGTGTTGTCCTGTCTACCCCTTGATTGTTCCCAGTTGTGTCTCATTCCCTGATTACCCTCCCTGTATTTAATCCCACCTGTGTTCTTGGTTCCTGGTCGGCTCTTTGTCTTATCTGTCTTGCTGTCAAGCTGTCTTGTCTAGTCTGTTGTCAGATGTCTTTTGGTTGCCAGTTGCTACCAGTTTTGAGCTTTAGCCTTCTGCTCATTCTGTTCTGCCTGGATTTTTGAACTTTGTATTTCTGACATCAATTCTTCATTAAATTATCATCTCCTTCACACCAACCTGGGTCCTCTGCATCTGTCTCACCACAAATTCTGACAATTTTCTTTGTAACAAGACATGTTTCCCTTGTTAAAATGGAAAATTCTGCCAGTGGAATTTGATTTATTTATTATTATTTTTTTAATATTCAGGAATTATTTACTGAAAACAAGCTCCTACATCTTGCTGAAATATTGCTTATATGTTGGTTTTGTCTTATTTCAAGTTTACTGTAATATTTGCACTAGAAACTGGACAAGTTCTTGGTAGGACTTTGTGTTGCTACAGTGTGCACATCTCATATTTTCTTGCAGATCCACCATCAGAATAAAGCCTGAGAGCCAGTTCAGTCATGACTCTTTGCTGTTGAAGCTCTGATTCACTTTGTCCACAGAGATATTTAAACTCACAGACTTTGACATGTGGATGCCATCAAAGTAAGCATTGGCCGGCCGAACGGAATCGTGACGCTTTTAAGACCGGACGGAGCGGACGATGTTGTATAAAACATCTGTAATGTTGGCGTCGTAGTCAGCAGGAATTGTGCTATTACTGCAAAACATGAGATCACAAACTGGTTGGCCTTAGATTTAAGACCTAAAATCACACCTGCCTTTAAATGCTGTTCACAACAGGACCATATTGAAAAGGAGAGGACAGACCACTGTCAGTGCACTAATGTCTTACTACACCACTTAAACTATCAATGTAGATTTGTTCAAAAAACAAAAACAGAACAATAATAATAGTGTGGACTGTGGGCGCTGACATTAGCAGTGGGGACGTCTGTGGTGCTGCTACATGTTTAGCATTGAGATGCTAACAAAAATGAATTCTCAGTGGGCCAAGACAGGCAGCTCTTTTGTCATTGCGTATCAGATTTACTGACGTACCGGAAACATGCATATTTGAAGGTTCCATCTGAAGACTTTTGTATGTAAAATCAACATGCTCTTAATCACGTTAAAATCTTTGTAATTAATTTGTAGAAATTATCATGTTAAAGTCCTGGCCCTAATTTGTAGGTGATACATTTTATGTTATTTATTACATGCAGGGAAATGGCTGAGTGCTGTTACCTTTTTTTAAAGAAAAAATTCAAACTAAATCCCCACTGAGCCTTTTCTGGGTGAACTTGGTGCTCTCTACGGTTCTTCAGAAACATGCATGTTGAGTTGCATGTCTCAGGTCTCTGTTGGATCTCACTTGTTTGTGGAAAATCTTGATCCCAGTGCTACTTCAGCAATGTTCAAGCTGTTGCTTTATTGAATTTTAATGTATTGTTAATGGCGCAGCATGGATAGTTGAGTGTTTTTGTTGGGGATTTCAGGGGCTTTGTGGATGAACAATTTTCTCATAAATGAAAGGAAAAAATAGCACTTTAAGAATATTTAAAGTATTCTCCTTTGGGGCCGTCGGTACACAATAAAAACACTGAGAGCCAGCAGCTCAAAAGTTTTATTTTTGTATGAATCCATAAAAGACTCAACCAAACGTTCATGGTTGATTTCACTGCCTTAAGTTTTAACTTGAACCAACATCTTTGTGAATATGTTGCGACATTTGTAAACCTTCAACTAGTCTTCAACTAGTCTTGTTGCCTGTTGTGGTTGTTTAACCAATGCTACACTTGGTAATTGCCAAAGCAAGCATTTATTTTATCGCAGTGTAACGATAACAACCTGGTTGGATTTCTAACCTTTAGATGTAGCTGTGAAATATTAAGAGGATTGCGTCCTCTATTATCTAGCCTATGAATTTCTGTGCATTTTTTGTTATGACAAAACTATCAAAATAGCAATTTTATTCTCACATCAACTTGTTCTTGCTTCTTTTATTTGGATTCTTACAGTTCCCTGCATCTACTCTTTTTTTTTTTTTTTTCTTCCTGGATTCTTCTGCATTTACTCTCTGTAAGCCTCAACACAGCATGATGTTGCCACTACCGCACTTAATGGGGGATACTGTGAAGTTTTAATTTTCCCAAACACAAACTGTTTTAGATTTACGCCAAAAACTTCCATTTTGTTCCCATTCGACCTGCTCACCTTCTCCCACATGTTTACTGCTTATAGCAGACTGTGAGTTTGGCTTTATGTAGCAGTCTTTCAATAATGGTTTTCTTCTTGTCACTCTTCTACAAACACCAGTTTTATGGAGTGCATCAATGATAGTATTTTTGTAGACAGAATTCTCCATTTGAGCTTTGAGTCTCAGTGACCCGCATTTGTAGCGGGGGTCACTGCTACAAATGGGCAGTTTGTAGCAGTGACCATTAAAAACTTTTAATTTTGCTATACAAAATTAAAAGTTTGTATATCGGAGATGTTCAATTTGACAGCACACAGACCGACTCACACCCATGTAATGCTTGTCAACAGCAGCCTTCCTTAGCATTCCATAAGAAAACCACTGAAGGTGTTTGCAAAGCATCCCAAGCTCCGTGTGCATCAATTCCTCAGAGCATCTGTGGGAAGTGTCAGAAAAACAACTCCAGTCCACGGAGATCTCTCTCTCTACAACCCACTTTACCCAGAGGATCGTCTGTCATCTTCCTGCTGTCACTGGGCTGTTCTGAGTTGTGGATAATCAGTACAGGTAGCTTTGAAACGTCTGGCTCTGCAGTTAGAGTGTGTCCACTCTGAACACAGTGAAGCTGCTGATGTCTCTGCATTGCTGTGCTTTTATTTTACCAGCGTTGAAAACAGTTCAGAGAGTGAAGAACCATGAATCTGTAGATAATTTTTTATAATCTAGAGATTATGAAAAATCTGCAGATTTTTCATAATCAAAAATCTGATTTTATCATAAAACAAAATGAATTTGTCCTAATAAATTCACACTGCATAACCACATCTTTGGTCCAGGTTCCCTAGTCACACCCATGCTGGTTTCATGACAAAACTGAGTGATGAAAGCAACAAACAGAATCTGTATGACAACATGAAATAGGCTCAAAGATATCCTGAAGTAATATAGCTTCACTAATTAACAGATATTCAAGAACAGATTATAAATAAAAAGTCACCAGCTGCATTTCCTTTGGCCACATAATTGTGCAATATGTCTTACTACACAACTTAAACTGCCAATGTAGATGTTCTACAAAAACAAAACAATAATAATAGCAAATAAATTTGATTAATGGAAACACACCGATTTCAAAAAAGCTCTTGTTTTTCAATAAAAAGTTTTGGCGCCAGGATTCCGCATCACACGAGTCACATGATCAACAACTGAATGTACAGCTTACCTAAAACTTTACAGCAAAGAAACCTTAGTATGGGGTGAAACATAGAGCAAGACTGTACATTTTCCTCCTCTGAGGAGGAAAACAGGAAAAGGAGTTACAGTTAAACATGGATCTGTTGTTGTTTTTAGTGTATATTGAATTAGACTTAGGAATAACACAAAATAAACTATTTCAATGTGAAATATTTTGATAAATGAATCTGCAGATTTTTTTAAATAAAAGGTTTTACAAAGGACATTGTAAAATAAACAGCTTTTTTTTTTTTTTTGCAAGGTCATGTATCTAAGTCACGGCAACTTTCTTGATTGAAGCCAAAAATGCCTCTTATTGTTGTACTACTCGCTGATCTCTGGTTTAATCAAACCCTGCTTATGAAATGATTTGTTTATAGTTACAAAAAGTAGTTAAGAAGAGACTAATTGACAATAGCTGGATAGAAAATTTGAATATGGAGCCAAGATACAATTTTGCTCTCCCGTTTTGTTAGTTGACTGGTTATTAGAGACATTATAATGAACTGATTGATGATGATTCACAGACAGTCTCATGTGTGACATGAGAACATTGGTACAGCAGCTATGATGAGATGAAGCTTCTGGATGAAATGTTGATCCTTTCTGATGGTAGATGAAAGTTAATGATTCCTCTAAGACTATTAGTTCTGCTGCCGTCAGTACGGTGGTGTTTTGTTACTTTTTTCAGTGATGCCCCCTGCTGTTCGGGAGGAGATCTACACCCCAACACAGAGAGAGTTTTTGTAGGAACCCGTCTGTGTAGGAGTTAATTTGAGAATAGATCACACAGATCAACTATAATTTCATAACTTATAGCAGATTTTGAAAAAAAAAAACCTTGCTAAGTTAGCAAGCTTATTTCACTTTTACAAATGTTATTTAAATGGGCGGTATTATGCAAAATCAACTTTTTTGAGCTTTACATCATAAAAAAAAACACAATTTCACAATTGCGGTGTTTCCATTAAATAAGAAAGAGATTAAAATCACCTAAAAAATAAGTTTGTTCATTAAGTGAGTCAATAAAAAAACACTCTGTGCCATGATGCTCTAACATCTTCCTGCTTTCAACCCATGGGTTGGGTCAGCTGCAATAATTGCAGTTAGATAGTCAGTGGAAACGCAGTTGGCGAGAAAGTGGCTATCCAATTTTCAGATGAATTGTTCCCAAACCTGATCAGCTACCTTGTGTTGTTAACCAAAGCTCTTTATGTACATGGCACTAATTCATTCACTGGGGAGCCAATCATTGAAAAACATTACCTGGACAATAAGGTCAGAAACTCACACAGAGTATATTTCTAAAATAGCTTTAAAGATTCTGACTGCATAAAATACTTGTATTTTTATTTAGTATGGTTTTCTCCTTAGAAACCACTTGCTTGATCAGTGTCCGTCTTTGGTTGCCATGTTTCACGCATGTGCAGTTGCAGTTGCAGTGATTTTGCTGCTGCGTGCAGTAGACGCACAAAACTAGGATAAAAAAAAACAAAAAACAATGATCATACGTTTTGGGACTTTAATCTGTCACATCAGTCCCCCTGGTCTGCTAGGCAAAGATAGAAGGATGAATAGGACACATAAATGCGTATCTACAGTAAGCGCATATATGATTACAATTTCAGGGTCGGAGCTGCAACAGCAGTCAAATGGGGACATGACAACAGTGGCACCCGCCGCTGTCTCTGAAGATAAGGAGGATGTAATAAGTGTGTCCACACTTTTGGCCCACACACGCGTACACAAACACACACAGACAAGGTAAACAGAGCACGGAATGATGAGATGCATACAGAGTGGAGGAGAGTCATTCAGAGCACAGAGTGGGATGCAGATGAGACGCCTACAGCAGACTGAAAGAGTCAGTCGGAGGAAGGGAGAAATGGGATGCAGCAGCAGCAGTGCTACAAAGGGAATACCAATCAATTTAACATCGGGCGATCCCAAATAATGACAAATGCTGGAGATAAAAACGGACACAGAGTCATCCTCTGGCATTTGTGGAGAGAACGGTGCTTTAATTTAGCTCTATGCACTTTGTTGGACTCATTTGTTGTGTTTGCCCTTCACCACAAGCTAACAGAACTTTTCCACATGAGAGGAAGTTTGATTTGAGGTGAAATATTTCAGCGCGGTCAAAAGGTCTTTGCCGCTGTACAGATTTCAGATGTTCAAGCAAAATCTGAAATAAGACAAAGGTAACTTAAAGAAATACAGAAACATTCTGAAGATGATTTAGATTATTAAGGCCACCTGTTTGTGCAAAACTCATCAGACCCTGAACCCTTTTCTGCAACGACTATCAGAGGATGTTTGTGGAGTCCATATCAATCAGATTCATTGGAAGGCTTTTGAGCATCAGCATCCTGTTGGAGGCCCCAACAAAACACCTGAATCAGATTTAAGCAAAGTCTTTGACTAGACCGCTTCAAAACCTTCATTCTGCTTTTTTCAACCATTCGAGAGTGGAAATTCTATAGTACTGTGGATCATTGTTCTGCATGACCTAAGTGTTATTGGCCTCTGCATGGGTCAGAATGATGGCCAGACATTCTCGGTGATTTAGTTTGCTGGAGTGTAGAATTCATTGTTTCATCATTTACAAATCGTCACTCATGTCCTGAATCAGAGTGACAACCATGGATTCATCACACAACCCCCATATCTGGTTGTCAGGATGTGGGCTTTTTTCTAGATAGTTGGATAATTTTATTCAAAATTTTACAGAAAATCCACCTTCCAAAAAAGTTCAGTTTCTTGCAGTCAATGCAAATAAATATGTTTAAGGGTGTGTGAATGACTGATTGTAGAGTAAAGTGTGACATGGATGCAGACTATTTAACATTTCAATCGTCAGTCCACAGAATGTTTTCTGAAAGGTTTTGGGGATTACCAAGTTTTACAAATCTGAGTTCTAGTTGCAACTCTAACATTTGTGGCACTTTGCATCATTGTGAGCCAAAGGCCAAGCACACTTAGCTTATGCAGCACAATAATCCACAGTACACTAGCAAATCCACTTTTCTAACTAATCCACCATTAGCAATGACCTTTTGTGGTTCATTGATCTCAACTTCTACAGAGAAGTCTGTGGAGTCAGTGGGATTGTGATGGGATGAGCTTCAGAGATGTTAATTTGTTTCCTTATGTCAGAATTACAATTAAAATTTTCAGCCATTGTTTACGTCTAGATTTACTCTGTCTGACTTCTTTTGGTGCAGAATTCACATCACTGACATAGAAGTCGTATAAAATGTGACATCACTATTCACACTGCAGACACTTCGATTTAGTTCCACATGTGGAAGTGGGACAGATTGGATTGGATTTTTTGGGTGAAAAGTTTGGAGTTGGGCCGTTCAGACAGTAATAATATTGGATGCGTTTTGACAAAACAAAAAAAAAAAAAAAAGTTTGGTTTTCATTGGCCTGCTGTGTGAACATCGCCTAAGGCAGAAAATCAATATGGTTTGGATGCTGAAAGGTAAAAGGTTTGCCTTTTATTGTGAATTTTATGAGGTCTCAATAAATGCAGGTGGTTAATCATTAACTATATATTAATAATGAATTAATGATAAAACCCATTAAACTGTTAAAATATCAATAAAAAGCTGTTTGTGATTGTTTTTATGGTTTTTTGCATTTAATATCGTAAATTTTGTGGTGCTGATTTAGAAAAATTTCTGCGAAAATGTAACAATATTTGCACTCATGTACAATGCCAAATGTGACTTTTTATTAATCACCATATCGACAACGTGACGTCCAGTAAGGCTGAACAGTCTCTTCTACCCAATGTTTTTGTCCAATTTTGAGAAAAATTTGCAGTAAAATCAGAAAAAAAGGTGACTTTTGCATGAATTTTGTGGGTTTGTGAAAAACCGACGGGACTTATTGATCTTATTTGGAGTCCAGAGGGCCACATGACAAGCTACGGCGAGCCAGATTTGGTCCCCGGGCCTTGAGTTTGTCACATGTGATCTAATGGAATGAAAAACACTGGAAGGCTCTGTGTTCGTTTGAGGTCGGTCATATTAACTAAAATGTCTGAACTCGATCCTCCATAAAGACGTGGTAGTGTGCTAACTGCTGCCACCGCTCTGTTTGGCTGCAGGTTTGATCCGGCTGCGCTCCAGCCCGCCGCCTCGCCTGCAGGGCGTGGAGTACGTCCTCAACGTCACGGCCACAGACGACAACGCCTCGGGTGGGCCGCAGGCGCTGGCCTCCACGGCGCAGGTCATAGTGGGAGTGGACGACGTGAACAACAACAAGCCCGTCTTTGAACAGGTACGACGCACCATCACACGTTGGCGTCATCGAGTGCGATTTGAACTTGTTCCACTTCCCCAAGTGTTTTGTTTTCAGCTTCCATAGCAGCTCTGCGGTTCTATTTCACCTCTCCTAGACGAATCTGAAACTTTCCTCTCCAAGTATCGTTCCGCTGCGTTTCCATCCTGTGGAAGTGTTCTCCATCATTTCTCTCTATCCATGTCTTTGTCTTCCTATCTCGTCTCCTCATTAGTCCCTATCTCTCTCCTCTACAGGAGCGATTAGCGAGCATGACCCTCATCTCTTTCCTCGCATCTCCATCCTACATCATCTTGGTCTTTTAATTAAGGCTTTAAGGGATGTGGGGGAAATCCCGACCGACCTGCTCTAGAAGAGTTGCCTCTCCACCAGCTTTTTTTCTTTTTCTTGCCATGTTTCAATTTTAAATGAGGTGACTTTTCAGCCCCCTGAGGTATCCCAAGCCAAGAATAGGAGGTGGGTGTGTGTGTGTGTGTTGCTGCTGAGTAAAGCCTGCTCTCGCTCTTGTGGGAAGAAAGTGAAACGGGAAGCATTTTTCTTTCTGCTTGATATCCTGTTAGCCAGGCAACAAGAAGACGAAGGGGGATCTTTAAAGGGATCATGTTGGACCAATGGAAACGAGCTGCCAATGTCTAAATTAAAAACCAACCTTACTTTTAAGCTGCTAATAACTCCAAATTCGTTTAGATCGAAGTGGCATCTGTCATGTTTTCGTCTCAGCTGAAAACACGGTGAACTGAAACTTCACGCTCAGTTTTCTCTCGGGGGTTTTCTGTTGTGTATTCCACTTTAGTCGCTCTTCTCTTCCTCTTTAACCAGAGGCTGATTGAAAAAGACAAACAGTCTCCTGGTACTTGACATTTGCCTCCTCTAAGACAAACTGAAACATTCAAACTATGAACAAAATATGAAAGTATGGAAAGGTAAGAAGTTGAAGTTAAATGTTTTCAATAAGAATGTGATTAAAAGAAAGTTCTGGAATTAAAAACGATTAAGTGTGAGGTGGATTGCAAAGGTCTTCTGAAAAAATGTTTTTAATATTTTGTTACATTACAACCAAAGATGTGTTTTGTTGAGATTTTATGTGATAGACTGACTCAAAATGTGTAATTGTGGAAATATCAAAAGCGATGATTGACTGAACAGTGCTGCATGAGAGCTTCACAGTCTGTTGATTTGTTTTAGAAAACTAACCCTGCACTGCAAAACCACAAAATCTTTTTCCATGTGTAACAACATATAAAGTGAAATAATCTGCCATTGGAACTAGTACTTTTTAAAATTAATATTAAGGAATTGTTGACTTAAAACAAGCTCCTATATTTTACTGACAAGTTACTTATCAGTTAGTTTTGTCTTATTTCAACTGTACTGAGATATTTTCACTAGAAACTAGACCAGAAATACTTATTCGCAAACACAAGATTTTGTGTTTTTGCCTTGTGCTTTAAATTTCTTCCCATTTTCTTTTTTCTTAATGATTCTGTTTGCTCACCAGTATTCTCTAGCAAACCCCACTGGCCTTCATATAACTGTTTCTATAAAGACATTAAATGAGACACAATTGGACATTTTTTTTTTGCGTCTACAGTATTTATTATTTTCACTTATTTTTTTGTTGTATTTCGAAATAGAGAGCGTTTTCATTTTTCTTCCACTCCAGTCAGGCACTATGGTCTACTACATAAAGTCTCAAGTAAATATAAATAAGTTTCTTGTTTGTAATGTGGCAAAATGTAGAAAAGAAGGTGACTCAGTTTGTAGAACGCCATAGCTCATTTACTGAAGACGACCCGGAGTTAGTCTCTGTGTCCTCTGTCGCTCACGGTCAGCATCTGGACAGTGAAGCCGACAGAAGCCCTCATCCAGATCTTTGGACGTGCCTCAGCCTCTCGGGCCTCTGGGCAGCATTCAGTAGACCAAGACGGCAAGAGAAAGAGACAAAAGCACAGAAAGGTGGTGATTCGGAGCGTAACAGGTTCTAGTATTTCCCAGTGGCAGTGGCATTGCAGACACACAGCCACTGATTGCATTCATTACTAATCTTTAGCCTCATGGTGTGGCCTCGTCAAATACTAGGAATTTGTAACGCAACATGAATGCTGCAGCTGTGGGCTTACAATGCCCATTATGCTGCTTTATGTAATAATATAATTACATTTTTCACCAGTTATTACAAAAATGGAGAGATTAGTTCTTTTTAAATTATTTTTTAGAAATGATAATGTTATAATGCTGCGTTATGTAATAAAGAATAACAAACCACTGTTTATGTTCATCCTAATCAGTATAATTTCTAATAAAGATCATGTTTTTTTGGGCATTTTTACACCTGATTTTATTCCATTATTACATTACATTTCTTCATTACTACATAATGAGACATCACAAGGAATAACAGATTGTTAACATGATAAGTGTGATTAGTAATTGTATGACAGCTTCCATTGCAGCATTTATATGGTCAAATGAGAGAAATGAATACAAACATAACAATCTGATGTGATGAACTTTTTTGAGGTTGATTTGAGTGAAAATCATGTCCAGGAGGAACAAGGTGGAAAACTAAGGATGAACAGTGATGCGATCAGGCTGATCAATTTCAGGCTGTTCTCTCGTTTAATGCTACAGTTACATCAGAGAATGCACCTGGCTGTCATGTCTTTGATGGCCGCAAGGTCCTGACCAAGGGATTTAAAGCTAAGGTGGCTGGACGCAATACATTTGAACTGTTTTAAAGATAAAGAATTGATAAATCAGTGACCTGCAGCAGTACATGGCTGCATAGGGGAGTTCTGATTTTGTTGGGACCTACAGTTTCCTGTTGGACAGTTATTGAGACAGCAACAGTCTCTAACAATTTACATATTTAGCATTTTGTTGCTTGTTTTTATTATTATTATTATTATTATTAATATTATTATTTTTCAGAGTTTAAAGTTAATATCAATTCAGTAGTTTACAGGCAGAGACTTGTTCACTGTACCCTGAGTAATCCCACTAGACACCGAGCCTGACACTTCACCTGCTTAATGCATCTCATCGCATATTCTTTTTTGTTTGTTTTGGTTTGTTTTGGTGTAAACCATTTGCTCCGAATAACCTGCGAACAATTTGTTTCGCATTAACAAGCCGTTTGTGACCCACCGCACTCCCCGTGACCCTCTGGGTTAATTGTGTTGGCTGAGTAACTCGATCTAATTCACAAAGTGTTTGCTCCCTGTGAAGAGGGACGAACCAAACGGAACACGAGTGGATCTGAAAACGAGGCGGCGTCAAGGGAAGAACGGGCTGGCTGCCTTCCCTAAAGCGTGCGGGACATCAGTACTTCTGTCAGACACCAAAAAAAAAAAAAAAGCACGAGTTGAGGACTAAAGAGAAGAATGTGAGAGCTGCACAGTGGGAGATAACAGCAGAAACGTCAGCACTGTTGAAATGAAGAGAATAATACTGTACATGTCTGACAACTTCAGTGATGGATCTGAACAGAAAAAAAAAAGAATGAAAAAGATATCAAGTACAACTTCTTCCAGTGAATCCCACTGGAGCAACTATGTGTATCTAAAGCTTTTGTTGGTGATTATAGCAGATTGGAGCCGGATCAGATTAGAAAACCTCTCAAATCGCATTTCTGTGTCACAAAGAACACTAATTCTAATATTAGTTGTATATTAATTAATTAATATTGGCCATATTTTCTGCAACATACACTGTAAAATATTACAACAACATTAGTTATATCTGCTAACTTCTACCCTTTAAGTCAACGAAATATAGCAAGTTTTAGAATTTGAAATTAAATGTGTTTGTGAAAGATAAACTGAAGTTGTGTGTTTTTTTTTTTAATTAAATTTGTAAATCTTTTCTTGTTATGTCACTAAGAGTTATTTATACTAACTTAAAAATAAGGTTTTTAAGTTAGCAGTAAAAACACTAAAAGAAAAGGCAGGACTATTTTCTACCATTTCCTCTTGTGTATTATCATAGCACATGGAATATGCATGAAATAGAAATTTTATGCAAGTGTGTAATGCAGTTAGTAGTAAGTATTAATATAAGATTTTTTATCTTTCCTGAGACATTTACCTTTTACTATTATGAATGTATTTTAATTATAGGTTTTATTTGCATAATACTACATGCACTAAAAGTACTACAGTATGTTATATGTACTACATTATGTTAGAAGTACTACAGTATGTTAATCAAATAAAACTGGTGTCATAAAGCCTTAATTTTCTGGATAGCATTTTATTGATAATTCAGCTTGTTGTTTGTGAATTGTTGTGATCACGTGACCGTTTTAAATGAAATAATTTTTATTTCTTTAATGCACCTCTAAAGCCAACCAAAGTACCAGCGTTGGTAGTTATACCACTGTTTGAGGAAAATAATCTGAAATAATCCAGAAGAACCAACTTTAACAAACCCTTCTCTTTTATTCCCTCTGGCAAAACACATTTACCATTCCACTAATTTTTACCCTTTTGAAACGTATAACACACACACACACACATTGTTGACTTTGCTGTTTTCTCTCTCCTCAGTGTCAGCAGTACAGAGAGAGCACATCGGTTCTGGAGAACCAGCCGGCGGGGTCGTTCGTTCTGCAGGTTCATGCTGTGGATGCAGATGAAGGCTCCAATGGCAGGGTCACATATGGCTTCATGCACAAAGACTCTACAGTTCCTGCATTCAGTATCCACCCTGATACTGGTACGTAAACTCAACTCACGCTTGAAGTTTGGTGGCAGGATTCTGTCAGCAGATTAATTAGAGATAATTTGGTTCTCTGTCTGATCTGCATTGTCACCCTAACATTTCCAGGCGTGATCGTGACTGCCAGGAAATTTGATCGCGAGCGTCAGCGGGAGTATGCGGTGACAGTGACTGCCACTGACCAGGCAGTCGACCCCTTGATCGGCATCTGTCAGCTCAACATTCTCATCCTGGACCAGAACGACAACAGCCCGAAGTTTGAGAACCTCCGATATGAGTGTAAGAAGATACTGGTTGTGCTGCTTAGTTAGTGACCTTTGCTCACCATACACACATGAAGGACCTTGGGCTGCATGGTACTCTTCTCTAATTCCATGGCCTCATTGCATCCTGGGCCCTGATTTTTTTGGACAATTGGGACACTCCCACTTAAGACATCCTAACCCTCCATTACCCCCTAAATGTATATATTGTTATATACATTTGTTGTTAGGCGCTCAGTTCTTGGGGCTTTTTTTCCTCTTTCTGCCGGTGTAGAACCAGATTTTTGGTCTTTTTCTTGTGTTTTCTCTGCGATCTTCTTCTTTGCATGCGGATCGCTTCGGGGTCGTACACCGTTCACACAGATAGCTGATAGTGGTCACATCATGCAGCAATATGAATACCAACTAGGGGTTGAACGACTACATATTTTTTAAGGTCGACTACATCATGATAATAGTCGAGTCGATGTCGACTAGTCGCGGTGACGTCATAGTGACGTAAGCGCAAAAACCCTTCACAACTACTTGGAGGCTTTATTAGCTATTTTCACGGCAAATATTGACCCCCCCCCCACACACACACACACACACACACACTCCCCTTCTCCTGCTTTTACTAAGTCTATTATGGAGAATTAAAAGAGCAATAAACAGATCATTCTTCGTGAGCAGCGGGGAAAAGTTTGTTGCACAAAGTCGGGTCTGACTTTTTTTTTCTAAACACCGGCTGATGCTGATGATCTCTGGATAGT